>JBBPCZ010076390.1:0-11829 GCA_037974445.1 Brycinus macrolepidotus | reverse complement strand
GTGGTAGTAGTAGTAGTAGCAGTAGTAGCAGTAGTTGTAGTAGTCGTAGTGGTAGTAGTAGTAGTAGCAGTAGTAATAGTAGTAGTAGTAGCAGTAGTAGTAGTAGCAGTAGTAGTAGTAGTGGTAGTAGTAGCAGTAGTAGTAGTAGCAGTAGTAGTAGTAGTAGTCGTAGTGGTAGTAGCAGTAGTAGTAGCAGTAGTAGTAGTAGTAGTAGTAGCAGTAGTAGTAGTAGTAGTAGTGATAGTAGTAGTAGTAGTAGTAGCAGTAGCAGTAGTAGTAGTAGTAGTCGTAGTGGTAGTAGCAGTAGTAGTAGTAGTAATAGTAAGTATTATTATTATTTCTGTTTATCTGTTTACTATCAGAAGCACTCAGCAAATGACCTACACTTCCGTTAACTGTCAGGTCAAGTAAAGTACGCGAACTAGAATTACACCACTTGGGACACTGGAACTGGATACAATGCTCATAATTTATCAAATATGTTATAAATATCACAAAAAATATATATCATGGTAAACCATTTACATGAATTTATATTTCATCAAAAAATGTCTTTCAAGAAACAAAACATTTCAAGAAATGTTACATGGTCGGAAAGTTTATGTAAGAAAATAGTAGAGAAATTACTTACACAGAGTACACGAAATACATTTTTAACCACTGGCACATCACGCTGAATAGGGGGTATCCAGTGTGATGTGCCAGTGGTTAAAAATGTACTGAAGTTTAATGTCTTGTGCTCATAAGCAAATCACCCCCTCCACCTCACCCCCCTATCCTGGAGGCGTGGTGTGAGCCCCATTTTGGTAAAACTGTTTGTTGAAGCATGTAGAAGATAGAGTTACAATGGCTCTTTCAGGATCCATGGCCTGCAATATTTTGCACTGCTGGACTGGCGCTTTGTTAACGAGCTTGTAACACATTAGAGACAAATGCTAATGTGTTCATTTGTTTTTAATGTGCTGCAGTTTGTTGTTAATGGGTGTGCAATCTAGTATTTGCATAACAATCCATAAAAGTGATGTTCCCAATACAGCCTGCTGCCTGCTTTTTCTCTGTATGGACCACAAATTCTCTTCCGCACACTCTTTTGAGGAAACCGATGAGCTAGAAGGACCATCTGAAACCCCAATTTTTCTTGGACTTCAAATTGCACTTTAAAGCAATAATTAATGGAAATTGTCATGCAATGTTCAGCTTTGGTGAATTTTCCTACCTTGCAGTCCTCCAGTGCCTCTGTAAGGGGGTATACCCTGTGATTCTTATGAATCCCTGACTTGTGGCATGTTGTACAAATGTTACATGCATCTCCGGTGCAGAAGAGAGTCAGTTTCACTCCATGTTCTTTGCATGTTCTCTCTGAAGGTGCAGGGCTTTTTTCTCGACAGAGAGGACACTCCTGGGAGCCCTGGGTCTCCCAGAAATGGCTCAGGCAGCATTTGCAGAAGCTGCAGCTACACATGATGCAGCAGAGAACCTCTGGGACATTAAAAATCTCTCCACACAACATGCAGGTAGGCTCATCTTCTGGAAGAGTGGTGTCGGCCTCCATCGCCTTCATACACTCCAAAGTCTTCTGGCTTTTCTGGTCCAGAGTAGCTTGTACTGAACTGTATGTCCTCCGTGCTCACGTGAAAGTTATGCCACTGCAGATACAGTTACAGGAATCTTCACTCCACGAGACAGGAGTCTGGCACATGAGCTTCATGGTAGTCTGCAATAAATCTAAACTAGACCTGTAGACACCCTTCATTGGTTGTGGACAGTTCTGGTGGATCTTGGGACAGACAGTGAAATGGATTTGGTAATGAGGGAATTATTTCTCAACCTGGACTGACCAGGGATGGGAAATACTGCTCTATGATGGCAGGTCATATGATGTTATGCTGCTCCACTATACAGTTAATGTGGCGGTTTATTTGATCCCTTAAAATTCAGAGGCCTTTTACATCCTAAGGCTTATTTTTCAGTAACCACACAAACTACAATGCAAATTTATACCTGATAGGGGAAAAATGCAATTAATTGTACACTTAAAATGTACAATAAATGATTATAATATTTAATGTTGTTAATAAAATTATTAAGATAAAATTAAGCAAATTCAGGTTTTATATGAAATCAGTTGCTGCAGAGAAATTGTTCTTAGTGGTGGTGATTAGAACCAAACTGTGGTGTTTAATGTCTCTAAAAGCAATTCCACAAAAAGCTAAAACCATTACATTCAAAGCTCTGTATGGCAATATAGTCCCCAAAGCACTGGGGGGAAAAACAAAACAAAAAATATATGTTTTGTTTTGTTTATATATATATATATATTTTACGTAGGTATACTTGTTCTGGAAAGCGAAACATGTCTACATTTCTCTGCAGTGCTCTTTGTCACATCAATCCACCCTGAGTGACTTTGTTTATTTCTCAGTGACTGAATTATGGAGATTTTTTGAAAAATCTATGGAACTCCCCTTTAAATTACTCGTGTTTTTTGGGAGTTTGGGCTGCACCTAGTTTGGGCCATTTAAAGTGCTTCTAATGCACAGAAATTGTTCCCGTTTTTACAGGGTTTCCCCATACAGAAGATTTTGGTGTTGATGATCGGGGTTTTAGCCTCGATATTCCTTGCGAAGAGAATGAAAAGAGTGGTACAACCCATCCCTGCAACAAAAGGGCCCGAGCAGGAGCTGAGCGCGCTCGACCCGGAAACAGACAGCAGAGGCAGCTTCTGGAGGAGGTCCAGAACAGCTTCTGGAGGAGATTCTGGTGGTCCCGGCGTTTCTGTCCCAGCTATGAGGAGCAGTTAGATCCGTGCTCGTCTGTTCTGATCGCAGGGCCCGAGAGCAGGAGGGATGTCCCGGGAGCCTCTCTCCCTCCAGACGCGCCTCAGCTCCATGATGGAGGTGATGACCGGGGCTGTGGTGCGGCAGGTCTGCGAGATGGTCGACGGGGACCTGGCGTGTCTGCGCCTCGAGCTGGCAAGAGCCCTCAACGAGAAGGCGGCTCTGAGCGTGAAGATGCGAGAGCTGGAGAGCGAGGTGGAGATCCTGCGTGGCGCCGGCACGCGAGTCCGGAGTCCGGGCAAGAAGTACCGCTCCGTCTGCGTGCAGACCCTGGAAGGTCCGAGCCTTCTGCAGCAACATATGTGCATGCAATATATGTAACATTACATTATATTACATTACATTCATTTGCCAGACGCTTTTACCCAGAGCGTCTTGCAATACGAGGACAAGTTTCAGGACAGTGTGAGAACCAGAGGAGAGTACTAACTGCTGAAATCTTTATGTAAGAGTAATGCAAGAAGATGCATTAGGAGAGGAGATGCCCTGAGTCCAGTATGGGCTATATAGACACATGCGCGCAGCCTCTCCAGTTGCAGTTTCATTATTTATTTGTTTGTTTGTTTGTTTGTTTGTTTGTTTTTATTTGCAGTGTTTGACTCGCCCTCCATCAATGGAATATTTGGCAAGGAGTGGTGCTCCAGTCTGTGGGACAGGAGGGAGCCCAGAGCAGAGGAGAAGCCAAAAGAAGTGGAACCTGATGTTCCTGATGAGGTGAACATTGCTCAGACGTGTTCATAATGTTATTTCAAGCGAGCTGCTGTTCTAACATTTTCTTATTGCTTTGATGTAGTCCGAACACCTCGATCACAGCAAATCGGAAGACATCAAAGAAGAAAACTCAGAAAAGGAAATTTGTCCCAGCAATACCAGTAAGACAAACCAATATTACTTTATTGCCGCCAAAGCCTTTATTATTATTCTTATTATGTAATACAAACAGATCTATTTGATTTGTTGTTCTGCTTTATCCCATTCCAACAGCAGACAGAACGAACCCCCTCTCTCCGTCAAAGCCGGACGATGTTCAGGAGGTGAATCTAGTGGACGATGAAGGCGGTGAGGAGGAGGAGGAGGAGGACAACGACGTATGTTTTGTATCTTCAGGATTTTTGGGGGCTCCAGATATCCGTCCCGAGCCACTGGGTTTCCCAAGAGGAGACTTCACAAAGATCATATCTGCAGATGGCACCATTAAACATTTGCTGCTGCCGAGTGATGATCAGCTGGAACTTAACGAATACTGCATGCCCATCGAATTCATGGAGGGCGAGTCCACAGAAGCCCATTCGCTCAGGGCGCAGGAGGAGGACAGCTCCCAGGACCTCTTAATGGATTCAGAAAACCTGTTCGGCTTCAGTGGGGGTGAAAACTTGGATTACTTCGACAGGTTCGACCTGCAAGAAGAAGCGGAGCCAGAAGAGCAGGCCGCGAAGGCTAAATTCAGCTGTTCAGAGTGTGGCAAGACGTTTGTGCGGCAGAGTAGTCTCACTTTACACAGGAAATGCCACCAGAGGCAGAATTCACACACTTGCCACGTTTGCAAGGTGGTGTTTCCCCAAATGAACTTGCTCAGAACCCATAAGTGTTTGCCCCCTGACAACCCCTCAAAGACGCTGAATCAGAAGTTTGGCTGCGAGCAGTGTGGGAAGAGGTTCCATTCCAGAGCCAACCTCCGGGTTCATTATGCCGTGCACACTGGCGAGAGG
This sequence comes from Brycinus macrolepidotus, assembly GCA_037974445.1. Taxonomy (NCBI): domain Eukaryota; kingdom Metazoa; phylum Chordata; class Actinopteri; order Characiformes; family Alestidae; genus Brycinus; species Brycinus macrolepidotus. The sequence goes on along the minus strand of JBBPCZ010076390.1, from coordinate 7,283 downwards.
CCGCACAGATGCAGTTTCTGCGGGAGAGGTTTTACCCAGAAAGGCAACTTAAACACCCACGAACGCATCCACAGAGGAGAGAAGCCCTTTGTGTGTGTAACCTGTGGAAAACGATTCACACAGAAAGTGAACCTGAATCACCACTTGGCTATTCACAGTGGGATGAAAAGTGTCAAAGCAAAGAAGACTGTGGACAAATCACAGTGACTTCACATTCCACACAGCCAGACCTGTCCTCTTTAAAGAACTTTCTTTCGTTTCACTTTATACTCGGTGGTTGTATCATCGTTGCAACTTAGTATTATTTAGATAATTAATATGTGGAACTAAAGCTTTAATAACAAATCTCAATACTACCATTAAGAATTGAGTTTTCTCTTTGTAGTCGTTTGTATGGTGACAGGAGCCACACTTCTCTGGAAGTGTTCTCTGGAAACAGGTTAGATGCATTGGTAGCACAGCTTTTTTGCACCTAAACACAAGTACACTGTGTGTTCTGGATGAATCTGGAGTGACTGGGTATTACAGGAAATAATATACAGTTTAAAGTTTTTTGTATTCACATTTCGTCGGATTTTAGAATGCATCATTGGTAAAATAATGTTTTCACTGGATTATATGAAACCCTGTAGCTCTGTCAAATGTCTGTTAGCTTGCATTCATATATTCTTATATAAATCTGATCTAATCTGATGTTTTTCTACTTTACTTGAACAGATGTGATGTATGCGAGTATATAGAAGTTATACATAATTAATACTATTAGAATTTTACAAGAATAGTTCAGTGAAAGGTCTTATTTGCACAATTTCACACTCACATAAGATGTTGTCGATCATCCAAGGCATGCTTGGAATCTATGGGCATTTCTCAATACGGAGAATACATTCTCAGTATGGTCAGGTACAGACTTTTGTTCTTGGGAGTTCAGATCTAGCAAGATCAGCTGAGGAGTCCAGGCTCCTGAGGATGGGATGCTTCAGTAGCTGCATTTAAAACAGTAGCGTTGGTGCCAACATCACAGCTCGAAATGACTCAAAACGTTGCGTTTGCACAAAATTAACAATAACATAAAATGTACCAAATTGCCTGCGCTCCTATTCATTAAAAAAGATGTATAGATTAAAAAAAAATGCATTAATGATTTGCCTATAAAGGACAGATGGCGAATAATTGTGGGAGTGGTATTTATGGTGGAGGTAGTTTGTATATGCTGAGAAAGACAAGAAAGTGGAATAAAATAAGTAGAATGGGTCGGGCTGTGGTCAGCTAGAATTGCCCACGAATCGGAGTCTGTTTGGTCTGTAATTGGCTAGATGTGAATTTTGAACTGGAACTGGACTCAGTCCATGACTGACGTTTCATGAAGTACATGAGAACACAAATACAGAGAAGAACGCCTATTGAGAATCCACCCATATTTTGTTTCTTTAGTTTGGCACTAACATTACTAACAAACTCTAGAAGTCAGTAGTCACTCAAACCTTTTCCATAAATGCATCCCCAAAAGCTCTTAAATGGACTCAAATCACTCTTTATTAAGGTGTCTCAGAGACTTACTGTGAGCTATTAAAATGAACGGAACAACACTCTGTAGCTGAACGCTGAAGGCAGCCTTTTTAGATAACAGGGTCAGTTTTCACTGAAAATACAGAGGAATCTGATCCCAGATCAGTCCTCCCTATGAATGCTTTGTGAATACTAGGCCTGGTGTTGTCTGAAATGACTGTGTGTAGTAGTTTGGTGGATTTTTATAGCTCACAGTCTTACACCACATCAACAAGTCTGCACTTCCTTGGCTGAACAGGTACTGGTGATGTATTTTTACACAAAAACATACCGTTGAATATTGGCAACTGGGGTAAGTAGAAAATTGTATACATTTAATTTTTCCCCAAAAATATTCCTTTAAGCTCTGGAGAGCAGAACTGGACTTAAATTGGAGCTCCCACAACAAGATTCTGATATTGGCGTTCTTGGTTGATATATCAATTTGGTTATGGCTTAAATAAATCTAGTGGAGAATAACTGAAATTTTAGTCCTTAACACTTCACTGCAGTGGATAAAACTCGCTTCTCCTGACCTACGGTGACCTTCACTGAAGGAAAATCAACAGCATACATTTATAATACCTGCTTGAGATTTTAATGTATACAGAATATATATATGGAACCACTATTTGAGGCTAGTTAATCATGGGTCATGCTTTAGGCTGAGTGTACACCCTATGAAGTGTTTTAACTATATTTGTACACGTCCACATATGCCATATTTATACATATATAAATATACACACAGATGCAGTAAACCCCGCCCTGACAAGTTATGAGAGTTGGTGGAGCACATATAACATATATATATATAGCCTATGGAAAAGGTTTAACATCCATCCTAACAATACAGACAGCCTTGCAGTTTAAACCCATAAGTAAAGCAAGAGCTAAGATAACTGTGTTAAATGCATCACACATTCACTATATTCATTAAACAATGGTTTATTAATATACCCGGCCAAAAATAACTAGAGAGCCACTAAAAGGAGTAAATAAAGATTAAATAGTTCATTTAAAATACAAAATTTAATTGCACACCCTAGAAATACACACTATTAAACCTTCCCCTGAAATTAAATATGAAACTGGGCTTTCTCATAAAAAAACAAACACTCCAAAATTTTGGTTCACAGCACATAAGTTCAATTTGTGTCTAGCTGTCTTCTTGGCAGAAAGTATGTTTATCCAGGGAAATTATTACAAAGCTGCCCTTTACCCTAATTATCATTGTTTACACTCTATCAACCTAAACTGTTTGTTGTACTCTAACACAAGGATACCTTCCTCTAGGCTAAACATTCATTTCACATGCACAAACCTTTCGACTGTTCCAAATGCACAGTGTCTGTTTAACATAAATATTAGCTAAATGTTTGATACTGACATTGGCCTAGCTGGAGCACTGATGTGTGTTAAACCCGTGTTTATAAGCGTAACGTTTTCCACAGTCCACACAGCTGTAGGGTTTCTCTCCGGTGTGGCTGCGGAGGTGTATGTTAAGGGAACTTTTCTGTGAAAAGCTCTTCCCACATTCCATGCAAGTGTAGGGTCTCTCTCCAGAGTGAGTGCGCATGTGTATCTTGAGGTACGTTTTCTGAGCGAAGCGCCGGCCGCACACCGAACACACGAACGGCTTCTCCCCGGAGTGCGTCCGTAAGTGTACTTTCAAATAGCTCAAGTAATTGAAGTTCTTCCCGCAGAACACACATTCAATCTTCTTCTGTTCTGAACCGGCCTTTGGGATCCCCAAGTTCACGCTGCTGGGGTAAAATCCGCCAAACTCGTCTATGGTTAGGTTTGATGAAGTTGCGCCGTCTAGAAGCGCGGACGACCTCGGGTCAAACGTCTGGTCGTCTTCTTGGCTATGCTCTGTGTCGCCCAAAGGATTGCTGTAGGTCATGAAGTCTTCACTGCCATGACCCGCATCCCTTTCAGAGCTTGTGAACGCAGGCCCTGCATCTAAGCAAATTAAAGGAGTATATTATAGTCACACACGTCAGCAGTGACTTGGTTATTCTTACCGTTCTCGTTCAACATACCTTTCTCATTACTCTTTAAGTCTGTTTGTAGCTTGCTGTTCCCTGAGCAGTCTTCAAATGTCTCGTCCTTGATAATAATCATGTCGGGTCCATCATCGATGAGATTGACTGACTGAAAAACATACAATACAGAATATTCAGGAGGTGACCTTACCCTACAGTATACAGTAAACAAGCATTCAAACGTTATCCTGTAGTTTTGCCCCTTTAAGGAATGGTTTGTACAAAATTGTCCACTTATCTCAAATGGAGACAATCAGTTAAGACATGTTTGGTGTCCAAATTTCCCTCTTCATTGCCCCACTGGAACTATGAGGCTAAAGGCTTTACCAGTCTTCTCTACAACTGCACCCAGATGTTCTTTAAGGTGTCTTACTGTGTCTGTGCTGTGTTAAATGAACAGCTGAATGGGGTTTGTGCAGGTGGAGAGAAGTTTTAGGGATGCATCAGAATCCCTAAAACTGTAACTCCTCCCTCTGTCACACACCCACGCAATAATCTGTGCAATAACATGATGCTACTCGGATGTGCAATTTCTTATTGTGTGCTAAATCATCATCAGTATGTGCAATATCTTTATTATTATGTGCAATAGTCTTATGTGCAATAACACTACTTATGTTATTATGCCACTAAAGGACTCGGTATAGAGAACAACTCCAAACCACTTTTGTGCTAACTAGTAAACTATTTCAGCAATTTTATTTCTTTATTATCTGTAGTATTTATATTCACCTCTTTTACTGACTACAGCATTTTGTGTATACAGAATGGTGTATGTAATACAGAGAATTTTCAGAGTATTTTCTGGAGAGTTTTATTTTGACTTTATATTATATTTTATATTGTTCTTGTCTTTGTGTCTCTGTGTGACTGTGCCGTCGATAGCAGAAGGAATTTCCTCCAGGATCTATTAAGTTTTCTGATTCTGTTTCTGATTAAAGAAAACGTTTGGGTGACCATTGATTTCTAGGGATTATTAACAAATGTTAGCGCTCTAGCTGCATCATTAAACTGAAGAAGCTAATTTGGGCACCAAATATCTTGTCTGATTAACATCTGGGGTAAGTGGAAGTTAAAACTGTGTCCTTTAAACTCTATCAGAGGGTCTGGAAAATCATAAAGACCTACCTGTTACAACTTGTTACATAAAATTAAAGAACAACAGTAGTTCCATAGTAGTTAACGCTTGATAAGCCTGATTAATAACTGAATAATAATAATAAGACTAGAGTTTAAGTGCTTCATCTGAACACAAGTGATCTCCAACTGGAGATCTACCTTCCAAATATAATCTGCAACACCTGATCCAACTAATCAAGCTCTGAGAAGACAGATGAGCTAAATTAAGTGCGTTGGTCCTCATTTGGCCCACTTGAGGTAGCTGGCTCTCCATGATTGGGGGGGGGAGGGCTTGCCCATTCCACCTTTCCACCGTTTCCTTGCTTTACCACACTTGGTCCAACTTAAGGGGGACTTGATCATCAGTAAACACAAAACAATGCAGTAGAAGAGTCCTGAAACATGGGAGAGCCTGGGCCCTAGTTCATCCCCACCAACCTCTACTACACAGGGGTCTTTGTGTCTGTCGTCCCTCTGCCTTGCACTGGCCTCCTTCTCCTTCCACAAATCCATGCACCATTCTTTCCCAAAGACCCCGTCTATGGTGGGACGATGGGAAGGGTCTGCAGGAGAGAGTGGAGAACAAGCACTCAGGCTTATTTCTACTCCAACATCACATGTATCACTTTTCAGCAGTCAGGAGGGTCAGAGGAGCATTTCCCCCCATTGTTGGTGAGCTCTTACCTTTGGATCCGCTGCCAAAGCGCGCATCCAGGCTCGCCTGCAGTCTTCTCCTGGTCCCCTTCAGCTCGCTCTCCAGGAAACCGCACCTGTTCTTCAGGGACTCGTTCTCAGAGATCCTCCGCGTGATCTCCAGCCTCAGCATCGCGTGGCTCTCCTCCACAAGTTTGGCGATTTCTGCTACGGCCGTTTTGGCCAGCATTTCCATGATCGAGGATAACTGGGTCTGGAAATGCGAGTCGCTCCCCATCGTTTCCATCGCGCACCTCAAAACTCCCCCTGTCCTTCAACAACAAAACTGCCCCTCTTTACACCCCCTTACAGCTCTTGTTCTGTCGACAGGGCACGCGCCATCCACCGACCCCCCTCTCTTTTAAAATTCTCTTCTCTTCTTTTGAATTTTTTATTACTTTATTATGAAAGCCAGCACGGAAGAGGATGACGGGACCGTAATTCCTTACCGTAACTCTTCGAGTAGAAGAACGGCTCGGCCCCCTCCGAGGTCACGTGACCGCCCTAAACTGGAATCCAGTGTAAATATAGCAGAAAACACCCCCCCCACACACACACACACACCACCAACGGGTCCCGTTTTAAGCACACAGGCGCTCTGTGTCTCATTCCAAACCTGCGACCGTGCCCGTTCCAGTTTTACTTTACTTTGCACGTCCAAAGTGAGGGCTGTTAAAAATGGGACACTGAAAATGTGCTGGGACAGTTTACTGATTCACCTCATCGCTACTATAAATACACCGTGGGGGCGGTTGGTGGCCTAGTGGTTAGGGAGTTGCCCCTGCGATCAGAAGGCTGTGGGTTCGAATCCCAGGACGTCTAGTGACACCACTGAGGTACCCTTGAGCAAGGTACCGTCCCCACACACACTGCTCCCCGGGTGCTGTGTTCCTGGCTGCCTGCTGCTTCACTTGGTGAATGGGTTAAATGCAGAGGAAGAATTTCACACTGTTCACACTGTGCTGTGATGTGTTCACGTTTGACAAATGGACACTTTACACTAATGCACCTTAAACACTGTATAGAATGAAAAAAATAAACTACCACACACAGATCACTACATACAGTGTGTGACTATGCGTCCTGAGACCACCTACTGGACACCTAACTGAACTAACTGGATAAGTAATTTCAATATTTTAATTGTTGTCTGCAACTATTCATTAAATATGTTCATAAAAATAGTTTAATAACTTTTTACTGATTCATCGAATCACGGCTATAAGTACACTAATGCACCTTAAACGCTGTAGAAAATGAAAAAATAAAGTACTACACACAGATCACTCCACGCAAGGTGTGACTATGCATCCTCAGACCACCTACTAGCAAAATGAGATGCCTGATTGAATGTTTTAATGATTGTCTGCAAATATTCATGAAATATGTTCATAAAAATAGTTTAATAGCTTTTTGCCCTTCTCACTTTAGAATAATTCGAATAGGACAAATGCAATGCTAATTATCAAATTACTCATTTTATGTATATTTTCAAAACAATCTGATAAGAACACCCTATTAAAATGAGAAAACGATCCATTACTTTTACTTGACATGAAATACAAACATAAGATAACCCACGGGTGGGAAATTAGCATGCAAAGTAGACAGAACAAAAGAAGAAAGTAGAAGCAGCACAACCAATAAAATAAAAACTATACAATGTAACGTAAAAAAACTGTACACTATACAAATATTATATAAATATAAATGTTTGTGTGCATGTATATATATATATATATATATATATATATATACAGCCATGTAAAAAAATGAGACCACTTTTCCCTTTTTTCTGTTTGTACAATTTGCAGCAGTGTGTGTGTGTGTGTAAAATGCACAGGTTGCTATTCTTTTCTGAACTATTGCAGTGTG
>JBBPCZ010076379.1:0-11829 GCA_037974445.1 Brycinus macrolepidotus | reverse complement strand
TACGCCAATCTTCCACCCACCAAATCCAGATTAATGCAGAAAGAGAGAGAGAGAGAGAGAGAGAGAGAGAGAGAGAGGGAAAAGGGGACAGACAGGGAGAGTGAAAGAATGTGGGAGAGAGTGACAGAGAGGGAGCAAAAGAGAAATGGAGAGTGGCAGAAAGAAGACAGAGAGGAAAAAGACAGAAAGATAAAAAGAAAAACAGTGAGTGAGAGAGAGAGAGAGAGAGAGAGAGAGAGGGAGGGAGAAAAGGGGACAGACAGGGAGAGTGAAAGAATGTGGGAGAGAGTGACAGAGAGGGTGCGAAAGAGAGATGGGGAGTGACAGAAGACAGAAGACAGAGAGAGAGAAGATGGAGAGATTAAGAAAGAGAAGGGTGGAGGGTGGAAAACGACAAAAAGACGGAGAGGAAAAAGAGACAGAACAAAAAAAATAGAAAAACAGAATGAGAGAGAGACACAGAGAGAGAAAAAGAAACAGAGAGAGCTAGAGAAAAACAGAAAAGAGAAACAAAGAGAAAACAGATACAGAGAGAGGACAGCGACTGAGAGACAGAGAAAGAGGCAGAGAGAGAGAGAGAGAGAGAAGAGAGAGAGAATTGGGATCGATAGAGAGTGAAAGGATGTGGGAGAGAGTGACAGAGAAGGAGCAAAAGAGCTGGGAAGTGACAGAGAGGGTGACAGAAAAACACACAGATAGATAGAAAAGATGAAGAGAAAGAGAAGGACGCAGGATGGAACGAGACAAAAACAGAGAGGAAAATGAGACGGAAAAAAAGAAAACAGAGTGAAAGAGAGAGAGAGAGAGAGAAAGAATGAAACAGAGAGAGCAAGAAAAAGACAGCGAGACAGAGAAGAGATACAGGGACAGGTGAGAGAGAGAGAGCAATAGAGAGAGGAGAGAGAGGGAAAGAGGAGAGAAAGAGAAAAAGAAATGGAGAGCAAGAGAATGACAAAGAGACAAACAGAAAACAAGTACAGAGAGAGAAGAGAGAGGGAGAGACAGAGAAAGAGAGAAAAAGAAACAGAGAGAGACTGAGAAAGAGGGAAAGAGAGAGGGGGAGAGAGAAAGAGAGAACTAGAGAGAAAGAAAGAGGAGAGAGAGAGAGAAAGAGTGACAGAGAGAGAGATAGAGAAAGAGTGACGGAGAGCGTGAGAGAAAGAGTGACAGAGAGAGATAGAGAAAGAGAGACAGAGAGGGAGAGGGACTGTGACTGGTCTGGTTTGGGATGCGGAATGTTCTAAATCAAAGAGAGAGTCCCGAGGCTCTAAACTGTCTTGGTTTAACACTGACGTTAGCAAAGAGCTTCAGCGCAATAAAAGCGTGTTCAGAAAGTAAATGTTGGAGGAAGAAGAGTGCTGGAGAGACTGTGGAAGGGGGGGGAAGGAGAGGCGTGAGTGGGCGTTTGCTCACACAGTGAGAATGACTTGGGGCAGATAATGCTGTGATTGCGTCAGTCTTCACACCACCAAGCTTAAATGCTAAAACAACAGTCTGCTGCGATCGCTCGTAAAGATCAAATGCGGTGGTGCTAAAAGGGCCCTGTGTGGAGATTTAGACCAGCGCCTCCAGTCCTGCAGGCCGCTTGCTTGTTTGGTGCGTTTCCTGCCCCAGCACACCTGATTCACTCGACTTTGAGTGGTGTAGGTGGGCTACGGGGCTGGAGCTGAGGGGAAAAAAAAAACAGTTTTGACTACAGTCGGGCCCGCTTCCAGAACAAAATCAAGGAGACTGCCTCAGAAATAATGAGGGGGCACACTAGGGAAGTACTTGCTTTAATTGCTAATTTTGTGGAGTTTTGCCAAAAGCAGAGAACCTACCAGTAGTGCGGTGGAAGAGTGGAGCATTAACAACACAATAATATTGTGTGGCTCCTCTTCTTTGATATCTGAAAATTGTTCATTTCAAAATTATTCAAATTATTCATTGGGGTATTACAGTAAAATAAATGTGGCATTAAAATAAAAATTGTTCATGTCATTCATCCTGCATTAAATTGAACATTACGTTGTATTATATATATATATATATATATATATATATCACCTCAAAGCAAGAAGGTCTTGGACAGGACAGTCTAGATACTTGCACGTCAGATGAACAGGAGATGATAAATTGCCCCTAGCTGACAGTGTGTTTGAATGTGTGTGTCTGTGTGTCTGCCCTGCGATGGCCTGGTGACCTGTCCAGGGTGTTTCTCCACCTCTCGCTTATGACCACTGGAATAGGCTCCAGCACCCCCTGCTACCCTGTTTAAGAGTAAGCTGTTCAGATAATGGATGGATATATAATATGCATTTTGAATACAATCACATAAAATATCACCAGAGATTATGTGGATATTTTGGGACCACTCTCAACCTTGCCAAGTAAAAATCCCCACTGTGATGTCGGTACCAGTGCCACTCGCAGTACTGTGCCTCTGCTATGTGTTGACAATGGTCCGCCAGCCAAATAATATCTTGGAGTAGGCAGGCAAACTGTGCAGCTGACAGATGTAGTAGCTTATGAAGTGGTCTTGTGTGAAAGTATAAAATAAGGGTTTCTAATGAAGCGGACGATGAATGCATTTACCCCATTAATTAATTGTGTGAAACTAAATTTTCCTGTTTTTAATTTTTTTTTTTTTAGTATTTTGAAATTACATCCCAGTCAGTATGGCGTATATATGCAAATTTAGTTGCAACAACCAGCCCATTTTGAATTCCCATCATGAAAACCCATGCATTCACATATGACCACTTATTCAACCTATGGTCGTTATATGGAGTGTTTCAGCCCAGACTGCATTTTTGAATGAGGTACAATACAGGGCAGCCAATCAGAACAGTGTCCATTTACATATGTCAGTCATAAAGGCATAACAACAGTTAGAAAAGAGACTGGAAAATGGTCATGTAGAAATGAATTAGAAATGCTTTTGGTACACAAAATCACACAAAAGTCATTTGTGGACCTCAAGGGAAAAAATAAAATGCAAGATAAATGTCGAAAAGGCCGCTCTTTTTTACATCTGGGGCTCACCAAACACTGGATAACACAAGTACACAGCTGGATCTGTGCTAGGCCAGGTTGCAGTGTCAACCTAGTCAGTCAAAGGATGCCATCTAATGGACATTATGCATGTAGGGCCAGGATTATCACTGACCATGCAGGCCTTTACTCTGGTCAAACAGCTGGTGGTGCAATAGGATTATGAATTAAATATCTTGCTGTCTTGCAAGCGTGATGTATATGAACTGAGTAGTGAATGTGTTGTGCTTTGTAGATAAAGTAGGAGCGTAATCTGTCCTGCTGTAAAATCTGAAAACGGGCCCAGTTTCACTAGAGTAGGTTTCAGAACCATTCTCAAAATGGTTCATGTGAAAGTCTTGTGAGCATGTGTGTGTGTGTGTGTGTGTGTGTATGTGTGTGTGTGTGTTTGTTTGTACTATGTGTGTGCTTTGGGCTGAGGTACCATATGTTATACAGTTCCACCAAAATGATCTTGTGTGTTTGTGTTTGTGTAAAGAATGCGTGTATTGGAAACAGGGAGACTGGATGTTTTTCCGACTGCTTTGGGCAATGACAGTATGAGCATTCTGTCATACTTTTTTAGGAGTTAATAGAAGGAGCTGATAGGGGACAGCTGGCCTAGATGGCCATTAGTGTGTTGTTGGCTGGCCATTAGTGTACTGAAGCACCTACAGCCTAAGGCTACTAACAAGGCTGCAGTCCCCCAGCATGAGACGACTCAATAGGCACTTTTCCACAGGTATACAGGAACTGTGCTGTACCTAAACCGTACTGCAATGGCACAGAACTTGCAGCACACTTTGATTTTCCAGTGTATCTACGCCCGGTAAAAGTGTTTCTAACGCGTCAGCAGCGCGATTCTCTCCCAACAGTTTATGGCCGGTCGTCATCCCAGAACCACGTCCATGGAGTCGAACCAGCGGAAAGTTTTTCTGTCAGAGGTGCTTAATTTTTTTCTCAGCAATATTTAGCCGTGCAACGAAAACCTAACCCAGCTAACTTGTTAGTGATCTCCTGATACACCTTTATGTTTCCCACAGCGTTAAAGATAAATTTGTTAGTGTCAAAGAAAACTCCCCGTGAAATTTATCTTCAGCCCAAAACAGATAGTAGTGCTGGTACTTTGTCGACTTCCCAGTTGCTAGCTTGTATCTCCATTGTTGTTGGGCTCTTTCCAGGTTCTGATGACAACATTTCAACCAATCAGAAAGCAGTGATGCAGTCAGCTTGGCTGTGGCCTGCTTTCAGCACTGCCGTCGAGCAGCGTGAGTAATTTTATTTATTTATCTAAAGTATTCAAATCCATTTCTCTTACTGACCACAAGAATTTTTGGTACATAGCATAGTGTATTTATTACTAAGCATTTTCTGAGTATTTCTGAAGAGTTTTATTTTGACTTATATTTTATGTTGTTCTTGTCTCTGTATCTCTGTGTGTCTGTGCAGTCGTAGCATAAGCAGTTTCCTCCGGGATCAATAAAGTTTTCTGATTCTGATTCTGATTCTGATTATTTTTGTGTAGGCCCTCCATGTGCACATCCCACAGATGCTCTGTCAGATTGAGATCTTGGAAATTTGGAGTCCAAGTCAACACCTTGAACTATTTGTCATGTTTCTCAACTATTCTGAATCAATTAATAATTCAACAAAAGTGGAAGCTGCAGTCTGAGCAGTGAAGCCAGGGGCACTCTGTTGGCTTGTCAAGGTAACATTAGCAGGAGAGAAACATCTTCAGCTATCAAAAATAACCCCGCCACATTACTTCACAGCTCTCAGTGATGTCTGTGGTGTGTAAAGACACTCCTTGGAAGCAGCAAGGTGAGGTAATTACCAGTGCACTTTGCTGAGGGAGAAAGTACACTGCTAGTTTAGAATCTACACTGACCTACACTCAATGGCAGCCCGCACACCTACTAACAGCTGACCAAAATACTCAGTAAGTTGCTTGCAACTGTAGTAATGTTGCTTTGATGCGAAATACACTGGGTGTTGATGTGTTTAGTGTTACAGTAACTTACAGTTATTCACTGCAAAAAACAAACTCACAGAAACTACAAAAAATATATCGAAAATGTGACGGAAAGGATTCCCAGTAAGTTTGCGAGAGAACATTAATGGTCCATAATACAAAACGGGCATCAAATCATGAGTGAGGTCTAATTCATGAGGCTGAGGAATGAAGATATCAAAAAACATGACAACATCTTACATGCTAGGTTTGGGCTGGAATACCCCTTTAAAATCCATTGTGCTCTTCTTTGAGAACTCCTATGTTGCCTGGCAACCATAACCTTCCATATGAGGTGGAAGAATTTATTGTGATTTTTAATGACACTAAATGAAATTATTTTGTAAAATATTTCAGCAGTTTTATTTATTTGATTGTTTCTGCTGTTTACTCTCATAAAGCATGTTGTGTATCCAGCAGAGTGTATTTAGTACAGAGTATTTTCAGAGAGGTTTATTTTGACTTCATATTTTATATTGTTCCTGTCTTTGTGTCTCTGTGTGTCTGTGCGGTCGTTGCCTAAATAATTTCCTCAGGGATCAATACACTTTTCTAATTCTGATTCTGATTCTTGAACAAAACTACTGTGACACACTGCGTTTTCTAGTTCAGCTTTCATGGTTCATGAAGGGTAGGCGTGTGATGGGCCTACCTAATCAGACCGATTTGTCCAGCTGCTGCAGGTTTGGGGCTGGACGGCCAGACCAGCTTTTGTTTTGTGTGCTAATCCATGATTTCTGGCTTTGGGTGTAATAAAGTCTGTGTTCAAGCCACAACAGAAGGACAGAACCTATTTCCAAATTGCCTTCCTAACTGTGCTGACCAAGTGGCCTTCATAGTCACATACATAGTGATATTAATATTGTTGTATATTTCTGTAGTATATTTATCAATACATGTTGAGAAAATGAACCGAGTAGATCAGCAGTAGCAGCATATCACAGTAGTTCATTGCTATACCAGACCAGAGGGGTCATTATTGGAAGCAAAGCTTCAGACTTCTCAACTGACCGGTGTTTTAACAGGAGCATTAGGGACCGTGATGTTTGAATAGTCAACCAACAACTATAGTGAGAAGAATATTGTAGTGGTGCCCAAACCGCTTATTACAAAGATGAATGACCATCCAAGAGTTTAGTTCAAGCGGTATACACCTGATGTACAACTGAGGTTCTAAAGCTGGTCCTCATGGACCCCCACAGTAACCATAAAACTATGATTAAAAACAATTACTCTGTAAAAAATGGTTCATCAGTATCAGCTGCATGTGATAACAAGCAGTTGGTTTTATTCAACTCAAATAAATACTTTGATTTAACCAATGGTTCAGCATTTATTAACTTGAATAAAACCAGCTAATTTGCTTCTTATCACATTGTAACATGTGACCCTATCATGTCCCTGTTTTTGACTATGTCATTGTTCACCTTTGCCATGTTGTAACAAATCTCAAACTAACTACAATACCATAAAGCCGTTAACAGAATCTAAGGAGAAAGGAACATACCAACAGAGAAAATAGTGTTGCTTTTCACCTTTTGCCAAAAATACAGAGTAATGTACAGTCCATCACACACACATACACTCATACCCACACACAGTCTGTGGTACAGTCTTCAGATGTCTGGCGTTCCTCTTTGTTAACCATGGGTAAGCAAGTCCAGCTCAGTCTATTATCTGACGTAGAAAGCACAAAAAGTATATACCAAAGCAAAACAGAAAACTTCATCCCAAGAAGAAGAAGATGGCTCCAAGCATGGAGAAACGCTGCCGGCTTCATTGCAGTGGAGCTGTACAAAAAATGTATACAAAAATATAGTCCTGAGAAGATGGCTTCAGGCGTGGAGAATCGATGCTGGCTTCACTAAAGGGAAAAAAAATGCATATATATATATATATATATATATATATATATATATATACGCCAGGTCACCACAACAGCCATCAAGCAGACTTTTAGCCTAGGTAGCCTTTACTTTGATTTCCTCTTTTATTAGAAAACAGCTGATGACCCCCACAGCGCCCCCTTTAGGCCAGGCAGATAGAACATAGAACACAAAGGGCTTGAGGCCGTCAAAATGTGTCCGTGTGCCCTCTGAGTTTGTTGTTTGTCTTTGCCTTAGCCCTGCCCCCTTGTTATCCTGTTCATCTGTGTCTTGTTCTTGTCTCCTCCCCTGTCTAGGTGTTCTCATTATCTAGTTACTATATAAACCCCTCTGTTTCAGTCTGTGTTTGTAGATTGCCTGTATCATTAGTTGTTACGCATCGCCTAAGTCTTTGTTTCAAGGCACCTTTGAAATATCGTGTGCTTCTGCTTTACCTCGAACCTTTGTTTGTGTTAACGTTTTGTTTCTTGTTTGTAATTAAACATTTGGGATTTTGCACATACATCCTGCCTCAAAGCATTAAACCGTTACAGAACAGTCAGAACCATGGACGTTGCAATAGTTCAAATGTTCCTGGAGGAAATTCAACAAGAGTTTGGTAAAGGAGAGAAGGCTGACCTGAACTTTTACAGCAACTTAGGCTATTCCTAAGCTTTGAAGAGGGAAAGAGCAGCTCAAACACAGGACAACCTCAAGGCCATTCCAGGGCTATGCAGCAGCAATCTCCCTGAGAGAAACATTCTGAGGTGCTCAGTCCCACAGTGCTGCCTAGTGACCTAAACGAAGCTGCCGAGCAGTTGCTCTGTCCCGTAGTGTCACACAGTGACCCAGAGGAAACTGCCGAGCAGTTGCTCTGTCCCATAGCGCTACACAGTGACCCAGAGGAAACTGCCGAGTAGGCGCCCGGTCCCAGAGTGCTGCTGACGTCTCCTGCTGCTCCAGTGAGCACCTCATGGATGTCTGCGTCCCGGACAGCTCCTCCCCTGGTCCCTCATTGCTGGCTGTCCGGTCCCGTGGTCTCTTATTGCCAGTCAACCAGTCCTCTGGTCCCTCGTTGCCAGCCGACCAGTCCTCTGGTCCCTCGTTGCCAGCCGACCAGTCCCCTGGTCGCTCGTCGCCAGCCGACCAGTGCCACTGACATCTCCTGGTGCTGATGCCTCCTTCTGCTCCAGAGAGCATCTTCAGTCTCTTGTTGCCAGGCAGCTGGTCCCCTGGTCGTTTGTCACCAGCTGCCCAGTCCTGTGGTCCCTTGTCGCCAGTTCCACACAGCCCCCTGCTCCCTCTTCATCGGTCACCCCATCTGCTGGTCCCTCATCATCGGCCTCCCAGTCTCCTGGCCCATTGTCTGGTCTTGTCCTGTCTCTGGCCTTTCCTCTAGGCCGAGTGCTGCAGCAGTTCATTGTTCATACCTAGGGAACTGCGCTCTAGGGTGGGGTTCTGTGCTGTGTGCCCCTACCATGTCCCTGTTTTTTGACTGTTTTTGTTTACCTGTTTTGTTAACCATATGACTTTGTTTTTTTAGTTCAGTCTCTGCCTTAGCCCTGCCCTCCTGTTCATCCGTGTCTCGTTCTTGTTTAATCCAATGCCAAGGTGTTTCTATTCTCTGGTAGTATATACACCTTTCTGTTTCAGTCTGTGTTTGTAGACTGTCTATCATTAGCTGTTGTGTCTTGCTTAAGGTTTTGTTTCAAACCTTTAGATAATGTTGTTTTACCGCTCCACCTTGGACCCTTAGTTTTTTCTTGTTTGTTAATGAAACATTTGGGATTTTGCATGTGCATCCTGCCTCAAAGCAACCAATCATTACGCACATTAGTTGTTTTTTTTTTTACCAGTATGTATTATCTTTAATTACATACTGTGCTGTTATTGTGATATAAGTGTTTGGACTTTCTTATTTGGTTTTACAGTTTCTCATTATGCTGAGTGGGATTTTTGCCAATGTTCTGTACAGCTTGTTCAACAGAGCATATGTGTGGACAGAGGGCAGGTCAGTTATACAGACGGATAAAGCGGTCATTTGGTCTGAATTACTCTGTATAATCTTCCTTGCAATCTTGTCCTACTTACCTAACTGCATGACACAGTATAGCCCATAGGAGGACAGGTTCTCCTTTTGAATCTTGGTTAATCTCAGCATTTTTTGTCCATATGGATGGATCCTTCTCTGCCTTTCTTCTTCATGTTCTTAAGGAATTTTTCCATTTCAGTCTAGGTTCTGTCACTGCCCCCCTCTGCATATTCACTAGGGATCTGGGGTCTGCATTTCTGGAAAGCTGTTTTGGCAAAAAAGAGTTGAATGAGAAAAATTATTTTAACTGCACATTCTCAGACAAAAGATACTAAACAGTCATCGGTACACCTCCCATCTCTGGGGTGGAACTCACCAGGGAACTTAATTTCCTTCAGTTATAGAGCATAATTGTATCATTTTCCACAGCTACTGTAAATTATTTAAATTATATTCATTCCCTGCACCCTCTCTTGACTCCATACTCTTGTTTTATTGTTCTATTTTAACAGGTTAAGTAATGATAAAGGTTCTGATAAAAGCGTATCCAAAGTACACATTTGGACAATAAGGCTATTGGTATACAATTGAGGGTAGACTTACTGTACTGGACTTACTATTCCTGAACAGTACCTTTTGTCTGGTCAGTTTACGGACTGTCTCTGACAGCTGTAAACTAGAGTCAAGTCAACATAAAAATAAGCAGTGTGTTTGTGTGCACTTCCAAATGCAACAGACACACATTAACAAATTTGCATACATTATGTACTAAGGTCTGTTAACTCTGGGACAGTATGTATGCATGTTATTTTTATTATATTAGCATGGAAGTCACTTAGTCACAGTACATCATTTAGCATCATCTGTGTTGCAGAAACATATCTACCAGAAGTTCAAGAGAAATGCAGTGCTCATTTCTTTGCCCTCTATTCAAAGCAGATAGCAGATAAGAGCTTGTGGTGTTTTAGAACATGTTTCTTGACCGTAACCAGAGTGGTCTATTCTGGCAGTTGACTAGAGCAGCGTTTGGGGAGGGTTCCCAAAATGTACCAGGTTATTCCCACCTATGAGGAACTTTTGCTGCCTTCAAGTGCTTGTTGTAAGATCAAACTTCCCAGTTCAGAAATCGTAATTATGACATGTCATGCATTCAAGCGCTTAACCGGGAAATACACTGGAATGAGTCTTTTGAAAAAAATGGACGATGGCTAATGTTTTATTAGCATTATAAGCATTTTTTTAGGCAAAAGTGGCTTTTATAAATTAATAATGACCAACATTATTACAGATAACCATGCTGCTGCAAATAACTTTTTTTTTTTTTTTAAAGAAAGTAAGTGCAAATGGCAGTTCAGCAATTTCATTCACTTATCCAATTTTATGGTTATAAACTGCACTTGGCTAGAGCATGTCAATTAACATGCAACACGATTTATATTCTACTAGTAAATATGACTTGGTTTGACTCATAATGAACTCATAATTATGACCTTTCCGAGCGCTCTGGAAGGCAGCATTTTTCCAAGTCTTCTTTGAGTTTGTTCTGTAAGCCGCTGATTGGCTGAGGAATATGTCGGCCATTGCTCAGCCACCTCACCCAGCTAAAGCACGAATATTAAGACCAGCTGACCAGCCAAACTGTATATAGTGTCTGTTCCAATAGCTGAGGCATAAGCCAAGCCATTTGAAGGCATTCTGTGTGAAAATGTTTACTGTAAAGATACTGTGAGCACGATCGGCTGGAGCGAACTCGCCACAGACCAGACGAGAACCAAAGCAGGAGTGAAAACAAAGATGATAGTTTATTTATACACAAGTAGTGTTGAGGTTTGGTGAGGGTAGGGAAGTGAGGTAGCGTGGAAGGTGTAGGCTTGTGTGTGGATCTTTGGGCCAGCGTCTGACAGAAAGTTTTTCTGTCCGAGCTGCTTTTGATATTGTGGTCTTTTATTATTTATAGTCTTGTTTAAGTTTTTTTTTTTTTCTCTCTGCATTCTTTTGCCATGCAGTTCATACCTAACCCAGCTAACTTTGTAGCAATGTCCTGGTACACGTGTTTCCCGCCACGTTAAAGATAAATTTGTTCGCATCATAGAAAACTCCCACCAAAATTTATCTTCAGCCCAAACGGAGAGTAGTGCTTGTACATCGTCGACTTCCCAGTTAGTTTGTATTTCCATGTTTTTTTTTTTAACGCGTACAGTAAAAAGGACTCTTTACAGACCTTATTCCATGTTGTGATTTCCACTAATTAGAAAGCAGTGATGCAGTCAGCTTGGCTGCGGCCTGCTTTCAGCCCTGCCGTCAAGGAGCATGGGTGCAGCTCGGATATGAGTCGCTTTATCTGTAATGGAAATACAGTACAGCACGGTTCCTTGTGCCAGTGGAAAAGTGCCATAAGTTTCCCTTTAACATGCTATATTGATGTGACTGCATTCACTGTGTCTGTTATTCTTGTGACATTGTGTATGACATAAAGCTGCACTTGCAGGCGAAGCTCCAACACGGGACACACTCCAGCGCTCAATGACGTGCAGTGATGGAAGTTACAGAGGATCTGGCAACATGTTAAATCCAGAACTTACACAAACACACACACACACACACACACACACACACACACACACACACACAGACCATCAGATTAAAGGAGAACTGTGTGAAAAAGAGGAGTAGGGCTAATCAGTATACTGTGGGAAATTAAATGTTTTCTCTTAATCTATGGCCTCATTTAAACTGCAGGTCGTGATGCTCAATTCTGATTGGTTGCCTATATCCGATTTTTTTGACCTTTTATTCACACGTTTTTTTTAATTGTGACCCAAATCCGATTCGCTTGTTTACACTTGCTATAGCAAAGGGGGGTTGTTACACCACACAGTAGCCAAGATGGACGAACGCGAAATATGCTT
>JBBPCZ010076368.1:0-11829 GCA_037974445.1 Brycinus macrolepidotus | reverse complement strand
CCTCATAAAGCAGAATGAGGTGCTTGTGGAGGAATTTAACAGACACTGGCATGGAACGGTTCTCACACTCATAGAGAGACTGATTTAAAAAGAAATTGCAGACATACATACATACATATATACACATATATACATATACATACATATATATACATATACATATATATACATATACATATATATATATATATATACACACACACATACACACACACATATATACACACACACACATATATACATATATACATATACATATACATATATACATATATATATATACATATACATATATACATATACATATATACATATATATATATATATATATATATATATAAAATAAAATGACCGATGAGCGTATGTGTAGGCATGGAACTGACCAGTTAAATGTAATGACAATTAAAAGCCATTAAAATTTGCTCTTGTTGACAGCCTAGCAATGACCAACTTAAGAGTCTGCAGTCAACCTATTAGCTAGCTAATAGTAATGCAGAAATGACAGCTCCTTAGCAGTATTAGCAAAACAGCTCTCATTACGCCATCTTCATACCAATGGAAAATGACAACCAATGAGAAATACAACAGCAGTACAATATGACTAACACTGCGGTGAACTGTTTCAGCAATGGGGAGCGATTCAGAGTCTGGAAGTTTCACAAGCCCAAGCAAAAGATGCAACTGTTGAAATTGTTTTTAAAAACAAAGGTTGCAATTCTGAAACTCAGCATCAAAATGAGGATCTTAATTGAAAATGCCACAATTCAGAAAATGATGGCAGAATTCGGGCGGTACAGTAGTACACTCCAAAGATTGGTTTTCCATCTCCAAAGATGATGATGGAACAGACGGTTTGCAAAGGCCTTGTTTATGCGAATGAGAATCTGAAAATTGAATACGGCTTTGACAGACTGCAGATTGAATCAGTGTGTCCTTGACCGTCCCAAAACAAAGTCAAACAAACTCTGGCAGATCCAAACTGTGGCTGGCCTTGAGTTCCTACCAATTCCTTCCAAAAGGACTACCAGGAAAAACGCTTGGGCATATTGATATGATAGTATATTACATAATAATATAATCACTCATATAACCTTGATATCAGAAATGATATCCAAATTTCCATATTTTTTCCAAATACTGATAAAACTTAGACATTAAAACGTTTCCAACTTTCCCACTCAAGCACAAGACAACTCATGTCGTCCTGCACCGGAAGCGTATAATTAACATCCCTTTAGCATGTGCTGCATGCTACGGCAGCACATATACTGAAACTGGAATGATACAGAGAAGATTAGCATTGCTCCTGCGCAAAATCGTGAAGCGTTCCTTATTTTTTTGGGGCAGTTGGGTGGCCTAGTGGTTAGGGCTTTGTCCCTGTGATCAGAAGGTCATGGGTTCAAATCCTAGGATGCTAGTGGCACTTGAGCAAGGGTACCACAGTAGTTGCTCCCTGGGCGCCCCTCATCGGTGCTAGCCCCCTGCTTCACTTGGTGAATGGATTAAATGCAGAGAAAGAATTTCACACTGTTCACACTGTGTGCTGTGCTGTGTTGTGTTCACGCATGACTATAAGGGGCCACTTTACTTTACTTTATCCCTGTGGAGCAGAATCACTTGGAACATATGGAACTGTGTATTGTAAATGGACTTTAGGACCAGAATTTGCAAACACTGAGTTCAAAACATGGTCCAGTTCTCTAGAGTGGTTTTCTTCATTTCTTTTCTTGCAGAACTGCACTGTTCAGTGTTTTCCCTGCTCTAACAAGCCTGATTCTGTCCATCCAGCTAATAAGTGCTTCAAGTGTTGAAGTGGACTTGACTGCTGTCCAATCCTCAAGGCCCATACTGCTGCACAGCTTAATGGTTTCCCCACCGTAAACCACCTGATTCAGCTCTTCGGGTAATTCTCAAGCCTATCCGGAGTCGAATCAAGTGTATAAGAGCAGGGTAATAAGAACCCGCCAAGAGCGGAAAGCTACCATAATGACCTTAAATGCTAAGAAGGCATGGTCCAAGAAAGAGAAAACTGTGAAAAACACACATTCAAACGGGATCTCTCTGACAATTTTTGGGCCAGAAATCAAATTTACCCCGAATGCTCAATGTTGGATGTCTGAGGTTTGCTCCTTTAGTTGTGGACTGGATTTATAAAGCTAACAAATAATGGAAGTTTATCCACAGCATTGTAACCGAGTCTAAATCATCACACACTCACCTCAAACCTTGCTATTTGGGTCTTCAGCAATCTCTAATAGACTTGTCTATGTGGTTTCTGGCAGTGTATGACTTATCTACAAACAAGGACAAAAGAACAGACAAAAGTCATAATTCAAGATGGCCACTGCTACTGTTTTTAGCAATGCAATGCACTTTTGACATGAAGCTAAGGAACAGCCGAGGAAGGCATTTCTCAAGCATTACGTTGCTGAGGGCTCTCCCATTTTGTAGGATATCATTTTGTATTTGTTGATCTGATGGTGTGGAGATCATTTTTTTTGACTGAGGCAGGGTGGTGACCATATTTTTCAAATAAAAGGGAGGGGTAGTGATCATAAAGGAGGAAGGGAGTGCTATTCACAAAAATTGGTGGGAACATGTCTCCAGTGTAAACAATGCCTCTGGCTAATGCTCAGAACAAATTCTTTTAGTTTAATGTTTAGTCATTTCAAAGTCATTTCACACTATGTCTATTTCTTGGTTTTAACACAAACATAATAACTGCACACATAAAAACTCTGAGAACAGAAGATACTGAGAATACGTGAAGATGCTAAGGAAATTGTGTTAAGTAGCCACAGCGACAAAGTTATCATTTTTCTTTTAGCCTCCACTAAGAAGCTGCTGAGAAGACTTAACATCCACTGACTCACAGGAGATGCAGAAGTGTGGAGAGAAGAAACTATGAGCATCTAAGAGCTTTGAAAGATATTTTCAAAATCTGCTTGTAAAACACTCAGTGTAAACTACCTTTGGCTTTGTCCTCCACCCACCCTCAGCACAGAAACTGTCCCAGATATACATGGTATGTGTGTACAATGTACCGGTGGTTTTAAAAAGGAAACAAATCTGTATTTTTGATAATTTTGTCCCCCCAAGGAATTGATTTTCCAAAGTCATACCAGCAGAATTGGTCAGGCCTTCCTCCTATGTTAAAGCATATGTTAATTTTTTAATGGAAGTATAAAGTGCAACTATCTTTCTAATGACCAAAACAGAAAAAAACACCCCAGTCAACAAAACAAATCACCCCCACCTTCCCAATCACCCCAAAACTCCACCCCGTTGACAAAATAAAATTTCTACCCCATTTGGATAGGGCTCCAGGGTCGTCAGGACTGGTTCTACACCCCAGCCACAGCTGCTTACTAGTTGTTAGCTACATTAGCCTCCTGCAAGACTATCCATATATCATTGGATTTTTAGTCATGCCATATCTTTGAGGACCTCACACATTCACACACATCCAAAGTCACAAGTCAAGAGCGAAATCCAGAAGTTACCCCTCTGAACTGTGCAAGTCTAAATCACTTGCAGCCTCTCTCATTTTCATTCCTTTCGCTCTCTCTATTTCATTTGAATGATAAGATGCAGTGCTGAGGCAGGGTTCACGCTCCCCGCGGCACCGGCTGCTGCTAATTTGAGGGCAAAAAGCCAGGAGCTGATTTTCCCTGCTTGCTAAGCCGGCGCTGAGCCGAGACACCAACCGGGGCCAAATCCGGGGTGAGGAAAGTGACATTTACAATAAAGAAACAATTATATCACAGCTCCAGGGGCAAAAGACAAAGCATACTCTCTCCATTACACTCTTAATGAGTCACGCCGAGGTCAAAGAGAGGTAGTGACTCATCCTTCTCTTCCTCCATTGCTCTCTAAATGTCTCAGATTTTGCCTTCTTTCACTCTTGCTTTCTTTTTCTGCTCTTTCTCACAGTTCTTTCACATCTTTTTGAACTTTTCACCAGTGTTCTGCCAAAACACCACTGTTTTTTTGAAGGGTTGATGCCCTTTCACGTTGAGTGAACCAGGACTGGGAGTTGTTCCCAGAGGCGACTGTCAGATTCCAGGCATTTGGGAATTGAGTCTCAGCTCCTGAGAATTGGACTCAATTCCCCCACAGTGATGCTCAGGTTCTCCCGCACCAGCGCACTCACTGAGTGCGAGATATTCTGCTGTCACTGTCTAGACAGCCTGTCTGAAAAATGCATCCTCCTACAACACACACGTCAATAGACCGGCTGTATTTCAGAGCGAGAGAGGATGCAAAGTGCAAATCCGGTAACGAAAGGTGGCTTGAGATCAATATGTACAATCCGTTTTGCTGACAAATTTTCACAATTGGAAGCAATTTTTCTGGATTGGGAGCACAGCGTGGATGATCTGGTGGCCTGAGAGGGCAACAAGTCCATTATCAGACCTCCATTCTACCTGCAATAGTAATAATTCCTGCACTATCTTGGACATTCTTCTGTTCAGTGTGTTAAAACCCAAATAATGGGGCACAACTGTTTAGCATTGGCCCAACCGGGAGAAGTTTGGCCCCCCAGTATGGCCATGGCCAAGAGTCCAAGAACGCCTTGCATTTAATTGGATTAGATGACCCCCACCATTTAGCACAATGCTAGCCAGCTTGGCCACCTGTTAGCTGACCTAACAAAATTGGTGGCTAGTGTTGTCCTCCAAGCATGTTGAGCTGTCCAATGATGCTGATTTAGCAGTGTTTGTATGATCATATGATTATAAAATGTGGTCTGTTCAAAAGACCTCTAAGTTTGACAATTTATCAAAATGTTAAACTCAAAGCAAACAAATTAATCACTTAGAAAACCAACAAAGTCATTTGATGGTTTATTTTGATGTATTTATTTATTGCATACAACAGTAAACTATTTGTCAACAGACTTAATTTAAGAGGCTATACTGGTGGTGCTGAGGTGTCATTAGGCCTGGGCATCAAATGTTTTATTAATAGCCCCAGATCTCAAAAAATAATTTAAAAATGTGCAGATGTGGCTACATATGGCTGTGTCAAGAGCAAATTCCCCCAAACATATCAAAACCCCCCCCATCATCAAATCAAAGTATCAAAACTCCAACCCCCTGCTTAACAAAACGAAACTCCAACCTTGACAAGTCAAAGTCTGAACCCCCCACCACCTCCACTGACAAATAAAAACAGTCCACCAACTGTTATCCCAAATGTTTCACGATCCGAACGCAGTTATGAAGATGGAACTTCACAGTTTTCTGGAAAACAATGAAAATCTCCTTTTTCATGTACAGTTACCTTCATGGCAGCAATGGAAAGTTTAGAGTCTGCACTTTCAACACAAATCCTCCAATTGTTTGAGTAAACCATGTGTTAAAAATGACTGAACTTAATCATGCAATGTTTCGCAGTCAAAGAAGCAAGTGAAGGTCTGCAGGTCACACAGGTTAAACGGGGCTGTCGACCCATCATGCTGTTCGGCTAATGACAATCACGGGCAACAATTATGGCCACAATGCAAGCAGCTGCCGGACTGAGTGTGAATGTGCCTGTCAATATGCAGCATAATGACGGGGATGGGTGTTTACTCTGTGTGTTCGTGTGTTTGAAGTCAACAAGGCAACCTTGAGCCTTCGGTAACAGTTCCAGCATCTGCGGCTTTTT
The DNA here is from genome assembly GCA_037974445.1 of Brycinus macrolepidotus. NCBI lineage: Eukaryota > Metazoa > Chordata > Actinopteri > Characiformes > Alestidae > Brycinus > Brycinus macrolepidotus. The sequence continues at coordinate 6,177 of JBBPCZ010076368.1, read as the reverse complement.
TGTTAGCTCCTTAGACGAGCTTCCTTTATTGAAGCATTGTGTTCGTCGTGGCTACGCTTAATACGGTGATTAAGCCGTGAATAGGGATCACGCGCGCGTGCGCACCCTTTCTCCACAAAGAGCCCCCCTTTGTGAGCCAATGCCAACTGGAAGGGCTAAATGCTAAGCTAAGCTGGGCTTGATGCTTTGTTACGAATCAGAACGGACAGGCTCGGGGATGAGATGCAGAAAGCGCTGACAGTGAAGTGATTGCGCTTCAGGTTTAGAGGCTGCGCCACCGAAAACGGGGCGGCTTTGGGGGCGAAATGAGAAATGCTCGAACAAAAAAGGCTGGAAATGAGGCCTCTCTCTTGCCCTGTGCTTGCTCTCTCCATGCTATCACTTTTTCTTTCTTTATCTCTCGCGGTCTCTCTTAGATCTAATCACAATTCAACTCTGTTCCATGAATTTTAGGTCAGATTATCTTTCCTTTGTGCCTTGTCCTGCTTGCGTTCGAGTTGGGTTGAACGTGGGGTGAAAGGGCTTCGGGTAAAGGGTTTTGGATGCGTTTCAGTTTCATGTGACTGTCAGACGTCTCTCATGCTGTTGGACGCAATAGTGCAACAAATGCTACTGTTTATTATCGGAAGGTCATGCTCAAATGTCACAAGAACAAAAACAAGTAGAGGCAAGGTTGGGTAAAGGCAGGGTACGGTGGAGTCAAAACACAGGCAATAATTATAAAGTTGGGTTCCGTTTAGTATTTATTTTATATCTTGACAAACAAGATTTAGTTTTAGTTTTAGATTTAGTTTTAGTTTAGAGACAAGGTATCCTGCTAACGTTAAAGGGCCCTTATCCTATATATGTCCTATGTTTTATGTGTCACCATTTTCAAACATACATTACATCTAAAAAGGTTTTTTTTGTTACTTTGTCATTAATATGTAAATGATCACTTGCTGTCCTGTATTGGGCCTCATTCAAAAAGTAGTTCAGGCTGAAACTCCCTTCGTGACTTTATTCTGGATAGGCGGGGCTAAGCTGCTGTAGGTGGAGTTGTGCTGATTTGTGTAAACGTGTTGGTTTTTGGAACATCACCAACATAGTGAATTCCAAATGGTTTTCATTTCCATATATATGAACTGTGGAGACTGGAGAGTGAGGGTTTTTTTAAACTTTGATACTGTCTGCTTACAATCAGCTTTCTATTATTTCTTTTCCTTAATCTAGAGTTAGCAAGCTAGTTCTGGCAAATGTTTTAGAGGACTGTACCTACATTCCTACGACTCTTTATATGATATGCGATACCTCCATATAATACAGTGAGATCACCAATGAAAAGGTCATGATTAGGATCCTGGGGTCATTACAGGATCCTAATCACACAGGGGAGATTGTGTACTATGAACACATCTCTCCCTGGCTTGGCTAATAACATTTAAATTTGGCAAACCAAAAAAATCGCAATGAAGGAACATAGGGCTTTTTGCTGGACATCTTAATGGTCAAAGCAAGACCCCTGGGAATAAACTGGGAAGATAGGGCCCTGGGTCTGGTGGTTAGGGAGATGCCCCTGCGATCGGATAGGACTGCCAATGGCACCACTGAGGTACTATCCCCTCACTCTGCTCCCCACACACTGCTCCCCGGGCGGCATTTTCAGCTGCCCACTGCTTCACTCAGTTTGAACAGGTTAAATGCAGAGGACTCCAGCAATTTCTTACAGGATCAAGATAGTATGTAAAATAAAAAAATAAATACATAAATTATGCTATAATGATTAGTAAGTCTTTGAATATTGAAAGAAATGGTAGTAAAACGAAGATTTCCCAGAGTCATCAAGCCAGCTAACCCCATACACCTTTGTTGCCCCACCCATGCCTTCAGCCTTCCCACAAAAATATAGCACTTCTAATAAAGGCCCAGGCTTCATTAAGGTCCCTTGTAATCACATTATCTTCTTTTGGGCTTATGTTTACCAGCTGAGAGACACACAATTGTCACATTTTTTTGTTTACTCATTGCATGCAATAATTTGACATGATATGTAGTCTCCTCCAGACTCCACCCTGCTGGAATGGTATTTACAACAGCACTGGGAAACTTGAGCAAGAATATCATTTCGCCTGACATTTCTCTGGGATTTTGTGAGTAATTCTGTCGTGTGTGCATTTACATCCTCTGTCCCACCTCTGTCTTCCACAGAACCCAGGCAGCAGTCCCCGCAGTCCACCAACCATGAGTTACGATGACATTACGGTTGAGACATCTATCAAAACTGATCGTCGTCAGCCAACAATGACCTAATGTTCCTGCATAAAGCAAAGAGAGCTCTGGATTTAGCTTGTTGTCACAGATTGAAGCTATTTTGGATCTTCGGCCAACATGTGATTTTGATTGGATGGGACTTCACCTCAACCTCTGTATCTCCAGTAGTTCTGGAGAACAAACAGATGACTCCATCAGACTAGGGCTTAGGAATCTTCTCTAACTCACTTTTAACTTCTTCTATAACCAATTTGGTCAGAAAGACCAAATTTAGAAAGTAGCTTTTAAACTTCTTACATTTTTTCTAGAAGTGATGTCTCCTTTTTTGACTTTTCTCTGGAAGATGAGACCCAAAACTGGATCCATATTTATCAAGCACCTAAAAGAACACTGATCTCAGATCAGATCCCATTAATCCATGTGCTTCAACTCAGTGCTATAAGATACAAAAACTGATCTCTCGTAAGCATTCTTACCAATAAATTAGATAAATACAGGCTCTCATTTTAGTGTTGTTTATAAGGGGAAAGAAATTTTATGGGTTTATAAAGACATTCTATTAATCAAAGTCTTTTTTTAAAGTTGATTTTGAAGGCACAAGATCTTTCATAGGCAAAGACTGTAGTTAAGAAAAATGCTGAAGAATCTCTTGTAAGAATTTTTAAAGTCTGAATTTAAGAAGCCTGTAGTACACATATAAAAATGTTTGTCTATTTTCTTAATTCTGATGTTAACCCTCTACTGCACACATTCTGATGGTTTTATTGGGAGGGTTGACTCCCCCACTCAAAAATATTTTTTCATTGCCTAGAGGCAACATTGTACGACAATGGTAAGGAATCACAGAAAATGATGACTTCACAGCTCATGAAATGTTCAGAGAACAATATAAAATCGCAAAGTATTTTTAAAATGTCAGCAAATCATTCAGCAAAAAAAACATAGAGCTGAAACATATTTACAAGTTAGATTTTGACACATGCGCGTGTTTGTATCATGTAGTGGGTTGGGTCATGTCAAGTATGGATTTGATTCTGTGTGAAACTTCAAAAAGCAGTTCTTCTGTTCTCCAGTGTCAGGAAGTCCTGCCTTGAAAATATGCTTGTGATTCCCAAACCTTATTGGACTGTTCTTAGGCACTTTTCTGTACACAGGGGGTCCTCGGGTTACAACAGTCTCGACATACGACGTTTCGAGTTTACGACGCTCACTCCCATAAAACTTTAAAAAATTGAGACGTGAGTGTTTCGGCTTACGCTGTTAGTGTCGTACTTACGGACTACCTAGGCGAACTAGTTTGGTTGTGCATGGCGGAAGAATAGGCAGAATACACAGTAATGCGACGTATGAGAGAGGGAGTGTTTTTACACTCATTTTTTGTCGTTTTTTCTGTTACTACAGTACAGTGTATTTATGTCCTTTTCCTTTTTCTGTGGCTTTGTTGTGTTTTTATGTTCTAGATCATGATTTTACAACTGTGTTAGGATCGGTAAGTGACTTAGGCTAGGGTGTGTTTCGCCTTACACCACAATTCGGGTTACATCACTGTCGTAGGAACGGATCTGTGTCGTAACTCAAGGACCCCCTGTATTCTGATTGGTTGCAGTCATTTAAAAAAACATTTATTGGACATGGGGTTTAAGAACTACTAGAGGGTTAAGGTGTAAAAAGTTAAGAGAGAAAACTCAGAATAATGGTAACACCTAATTCAAAGTGTCTTGATTAATTAATAAACAATTATAATGAATAAGACCCATCATTGGTTAACAAGCTAAGAGAGGTGTTATTAGCACATTTACAGGATGTCAAATATTTAGTGTTTGAAAATGAGTTATTAACCGCTGACTAAAGTGTTCAAACTTTTTGTTAGTTCTAATCATTTGCATTCATACTTGAAATGTCTGTTACATATTAATTAGGGAATAATAATTAAAAGCTGCTCATACATATTAGGAAAATATTTAGGAAAATGTCCTGCCAATCACAGCTTATAAGCAATGGACAATTAATTTTACAGCCAATGGCCATTAAGTCACTATATTATTGCATTTTGCTATGAGGTCTGGGAGCTGTAGCTGTAGAAATCTTACTGCAGAGTTTACATTAAGATCCTGTAAAAACTAGCCCAGAATTCCTTGGAATGTCTATAAAAGCAAACTGGGAAAACTATACAAACAGCTGGTAACAAGTGATGTTTTGTAGGACTTTATAAGTTTATTATTATTTCCCTACTAATACTTGATTAATTAGTGAGATTTTATTACTATTATTATTTTTATTCCATCCATTTTTTGGAGCCACTTCGCATCCTACAGTTTTTGAAATATGGGCATGGTTCCAACATCAAAACTGAACACGGTTCAGTGAATGTGTTCACAGCTAATCGATCAGATGATCAGGGGCCAAGTACTGATCTTTTCAAAAAATGGTTTTTGTGGTAGAGTCCCCTCTGTAATATACGGAGAGAGAGAGAGAGAACCTTCAAGTCGCCTTCAAAATGTGTGTCGAATAGAGAGTCTGTGATGTCACAGGTAAGGAGGCCACAAAACAACAAAAAGACGAGAATCACAAACACGGAGCAAAACACTCAGCAGACTCAAACAGACCAAGACACTAAAGCTCAGGTCAGTTATATAAAAAAAAACGTGTTTCACTGTTTGTTGTGGTTTAAGTAAAAATGATCAGCCCATGAACGCAGCTACAGCAGTTGTCCTTACCCATAAACGGCTTGTTGAGAGCCGGCGAATTGCCGCCCGCTGGTGGCCTCTGAATCAGAAGAGTGCCGGTTCCACGGTGTGAGCAATTTTTTAACACCAACTTTTTTTCTGCCCATAAAACCAATGTTTGGGAGTCTCAAAACACTGTTTTTATAGCAACCATGCAATCACATGTTGCATTTTCTCACGGAAATGCATCTAGTTGTTAAGATGCTCATCTTAGGGCATTGCCCCTGCAATCAGAAAGGTTCGAATCTCAGGACTGCTAGTGGTACCACTGAGGTTCCCTTGAGATAGGTACCGTCCCCACACACTGCTCCCCGGGCGCTGTGTTCCTGGCTGCCCGCTGCTTCACTTGGTGAATGGGTTAAATGCAGAGGAAGAATTTCACACTGTTCACACTGTGTGCTGTGGTGTGTTCACGTATGACAGAATGGTCACTTCACGTAAAATAAAGTGTTACCATCTAAGCTTAAAAGGGACAGGTTTTCGTGTACCAGCCCGTCATGTACAGTGCAGAAGCTCAGACTGGAGTTAATCAAGGATTCCATGAGGGGACGCATGGTTAGCATGGCTGCTCTTGGCTAAACCCTTTGACCTGATGCACTTCACGCTCAAGAATGTAATGTCAGACCTGCTAAATGCATAGTCGATGAACTCCACTTAATGAAGATCTCCCATCTTCCAGACGTTCTGCTAATTAATTTCTACACCTCCGTCTCCTTCTCCTCTCCATGCCTTTCTGCTCCCTATCAAGCCATGGAGTGGCTGCCCTTTGGGGTCTGAAGGATGGAGGTAAAACATCGCCATCATCCCTCAGTGACATTCTCCCACCGCCACAGCTTTATTAGCCGCTCACAAAAAGCAATTATAGATATGTTACTGGGAAAGAATTATGCACAGAGTTTAAATGGGATAGACGTGTTTCTCAAATCCATCAGTCTCTCCTGGATGTCATTTGCGATCTAGAACGGTAGCGGTGGGACGGACCACAGTCGACATTTCCATCATAGCAAGGACGCAGGCCCAACGCAGGACACACACCAACAAGCATCTCCTGAAAAGAAGACCAAGACTCAGACAATCAACCAAATCTGAAGGAGGGGGACTGGAAGATGACCCACAATCTATTCCAGATGTCTTCACAAGTCTCTGAAACTTGGCCCCCTGGCTAGTGTGTGTGTGTGTGTGTGTGTGTGTGTGTGTGTGT
>JBBPCZ010076348.1:0-11830 GCA_037974445.1 Brycinus macrolepidotus | reverse complement strand
GAGGAGAGACTCTGAGTGTGTTGGGAGAAGGATGCTGAGGAGAGACTCTGAGTGTGTTGGGATGCTGAGGAGAGACTGAGTGTGTTGGGAGAAAGATGCTGAGGATGGAGGAGAAGGGAGGAGGAGAAGAGGAAGGTCTAGAAGGAGGTTTATGGATGTGGTGAGGGAGGACATGCAGGCAGCTGGTGTGAGAGAGGAAGATGTAGAGGACAGAAGGAAATGGAGTTGATTGATCCGCTGTGGAGACCCCTAATTGGGAGCAGCTGAAAGTAGAAGAAGAAGAAGAAGAAGTATTTTTCATTTACTTTATTTAATATCTTTTCTTGTTATATTACAATTATAATAAACCAAGGGCTGTTGACAATTCGTTATTCCAAATGTATTTAATCAGCCAAGACATATGTGGTGTCCGAAGTTGTTTTTTTTTTTAGTTTTGGACAAAAGTGGACAGAATTAAGCTGGATAGTTAAAACAGCAGACAGCACTGCACTTTTGTGATGTATGAGGCTTTCAGTAGTGAATAATAGTGAATAATCAATTTCTATTGGTCCGTTCATCTGGACATTTTGACACACTGAAACCAGCAGCTGGTATTCTCAAATTATGTTTAAAATAGAAAACGGATATACTAGGTTTTGTTTCAATAGTGACAATTTACTGAAAAAAGCTAGATTTTCTGCTTTTTGTGGTGCACTGCATAGTTTGGAATAGCAAGAAGATATATTTCATGATTTGAAATAACAGAAAGATTAATTTTTCATATGGCTGAGCTCAGCCTGCACTCCCAGCTGGGAAAAACGGGAAGGAAGCATCTGCGCTCATCAGCATCAAGACACCCTGCAGATCAGCTGATCCTCACATCATCTCCAGCAGAAGCAGCTCTCATATATTATTATGCACAAATGAACAAGAAGTTTCACCAGAAATGACTTGGAGACTATCTACAGCTGTGCAATTTCTTCAGTCATTTTTTTCATTGATCTATTGCTTGGAAACCAATTTAACAATGCACACTACTATAGACCATCAGTCAAAATTAGCGCTGTTAAAGGTAATGTTTTAATAATCCAATAAAATATAGCTACATGCAGCAATCAAAGGGGTCCAAGCAACCCAAAGTTCACAAGGCGACAAGTTAGCATTTTTCAGCAATTATATATTTGCAGTCTCAACAGATTATTCATGGACTGATCTTGAGAAGATATGATGTACATCCAGAGACTAGGGCACATCTAAAACATTGTGAACAACTACTGAAAAATAAAAGGGTTCACAAATAAAGCCTTTAGCAGAACGGTAAGGCTCAGTGTACTGCATGAAAAGAAAATATAGATATTTTTCACAATATAAACACAGCACAACTTATTCATGTTTAATATGAATTGATGTGAAATTTCTATAAGGTGTAACAGAATGCCTTATAGAAATGACTGACCAGGGTTAAGCCTACCAAATGCCCAATTAACTCTGATAGGCTTAATTATTGAGTCATCCTTAATACCGCTCATAGAGAGTAGCCCAAAGAGGCAGCATGCAAGGTCTCAGCTTAAATGGCCAATCAGGGGCCGAGAAAGTTATCTGCATTTTATTGTGCCCCTTATGGACTAATTGGCATCAAACTTAATGGACTACCTTAAAATCATGTGATGTATCTGCTTGTTAAGTTTCAGGAGAGTCGATGAAAATAATCCCAAGCTGTCGGCATATTTTTAAACTAAGCTCCGCCCCAGAAGCACTAATTAGCATTTGGAAGCAAAATGTTTTTAAATAATCTTTTTTTTGTCAATTATTCGATTAGAGAGATGCCTTAGCTAGGAATCAAACCCTAGTTTCCTCTATGCAGGGCTGATGTGTTATCCACGGGTATCATAAAAATGATTAATCCTTCTTTACAGGTTCATGGGGACCCTGCATTCACGCAACGATGTAAAATTACTGAAAGCAATAAACACATTCCCAGATACACTCCGAGCGCAATATACACTAATATGCCACTGCTGTGCCCATATCACTGCTGTGCTGAGAATGGTCCATCAGTTTTCTCAATGACCCTAACTCTGCACCTCCACCAGCTTGTAATCTTTTTAAAGCGGCCTGGCTAATTGGCTGCCAACCAGGGCAACAGTTAATGCATATCAAAGGTGTGTGTGTGTGTATGTGTGTGTGTATGTGTGCGTATGTGCATGTGTGTTGAGAGTGAGATTTAGGGTGGCTTAAAGCACTAGCTCTTAATCATGTCTACAGAAGTGTAAGCGAACAGCCGTGTCCAGTTTAGAGATAAGAGTGACAGACTGCTGTAAATGACCCTGCTGAGACCACTCATTGCTAACCGCTGGATCAGAGGCGGAGAGCTGGCGCGTAGCAAGCTGATGTCGAAGAACTATCACCAACCAAGCCTACTGATGATCATCTGCCACGTCGTTTGTGAAATTTTGTACTCAAATACACCACAAAGACTACAGACAGGTAACTCACATGCTGCATGAAAAGAATCAAAGAAAGTAAAGGTCAAAACTGACCTCTCAGCTACACACTAACAAGCTTCTCCAATACAGGAGCATCCCTGACCTCTGATACATGCCATTAGTAGAGATGATTACAAACCGATATTGGTTTTGGGCCGATATTACCAGAAAATGCTGGATGGGAAAAAGAATCCAATCCAGTCTTGTAAGAAATCAGTCCTGAAATACCAAACATTCCCACTGTGTGAGGTCATGATGTTAGCTTAGGGCCCTGGCACAAACCAAGCTGAAGTTGAAGAACTAGTAGCAATCAAGCCCACCAAGGATCATCTGCCATCAGCTCACCATCACCTCACATCTTCGGTAAAATTTTGTACTCAAATACGTCACAAAGTCTACAGCTGAAACATGTGTGGTCACAGTGCTAGCTGTGTGTTTCTTCCAGGGTTTGACTTACTTGAGCATGAACAACTGCTTTTAAATACTCATTACATGTGTATTTTAAAACATAAAAAATGGCTTATTTTAAATGATAGTAGTCTTTGGAAATAAATTCGGACTAGTATTGGTACCTGCTGATATGCAGCGTTTAAATATCAGTATCAGTAAAGAAAAAGAAAAAGTGGTATCGTTTTATCTCTTAACATTAGAGTTAATTAATACTTTTTCAAACCTTGTTTTGACAAGATTTTTCGTTTTGTGTAAAACCCCTATATTCTGACTCATGATACTGTAAAAATGAGTAATATGAAACAACTCAGTTTCTTGGAATGTCTATGTTTATGCGTGAATATGTGATATTTTCTTGTTGAGAATGGGATATTAAAATATTATGAGTGTGAAAATGCTAACATTTGAATAGAAAAATTATTAAAATGTCAATCCTTAATGAGGAAACACTGCTATCTGCACTGGTGTTGAAATCAGGTTGTTCATGTACACTCTCGAGATTCATATGCTTGCTTTGCAAACTTTTGCTGTTCTTCTAGAACATTACATGAAAAATAAAGACAACCTGATGCAGTTTGATGCAAGTGTGAAGATTTAGTTTAAACAATGCTAACTGGTGGTCATAAGCTACCACTATTTGTTAGCTACGTTAGCCTTGTAGCTCCGGAGCAAAACTGAAGAAGAAGAACTAAGGTATAACTTTAAATAGTAACCACCTGACTTATTTATTGTATTTGCTACATGCTTACATTTGTTCCACACCACTCTAGTAGTGGTTGTTGTTGTGTAGTGGGTGGCATTGCTGCGGGGTTTGATTCCTACCCTGGGTAACACAGGACATTATACCAATAAGAGTCCTTGGGCAAGACTCCTAACGCTACTTTCACCTACATCTGTGATATACAGAAACTGCGAGCTGCTTTGGATAAAAGAATCTGCCAAATTACATAAATGTTACTGTGAGAAAACAGGTCATTATGAAGCTCTCGCTGGCTGGATCCACTGAAGCTACTAAAACATGCAGCCTTACAGTCAATACTCATTAGTCAATGCACAAAAAAATGACTAACAATGCTCCAGTGAGTCACCAGCACCATACATATTATATATGTAATTTAAACATGTAGAAACAGCAATGTGTAGAACATTATTCTTCCATATAAATGAGTAGAGGATGAGGGTTGGTTGGCAAAGGCTATGGCAGGCCTGTAGGCTCTCGGCTAGCATCATGTCCAGTTGAAGAAGATGCCCCAAGAGATCCAGAAGTGCACGCGCCCGCTTCAGGCTTTACAGTCATGCCAAAGACATGAGAGCATGTGACAGCACATATAGAGACGCAGATCAAAATATGCCATGCTGATGCTGGCCTCCTTACGAAGGCTCTAGAGTAGAACCGATTTAAAAACGTCCAAAATGCACCCACCAGTACGCAATATGAGGGCCAAATTGCATAAAACAAAATCGCCTTGTGCACTTACAGGACACTGAGTGTCACAATTTGCTGCAACAGATCTGCACTAAAGCTACCCTGGTGTAGGCTGCTGTGGGTCATCATTGTGAAGGCATAATATAGCCTCGTCTTACATTTACTGTAGCAATTCTGTTGTTTAGGGGGTTTTCAGGTTTGTGTTCACAAAAATAAATGATAAATTTGGGAAAGATTTAAAAAGAGACAGTCCTTAGTATTACATTTATCCACATGTGGAAAACAAGGCCTAGACAAATATTTATAAAATATCAGCAATATGTATTCAATGTATTTGATAATGCTGTTTGGTAGTTTGAATTGGGAATTCAAAATTGACCGTAGGTGTGTGTGAGTGAATGGTGTGTACGTGTGTGTGTGTGTGTGCGCCCTGTGGTGGGCTGCCGCCTCGCCCAGGGTGAGTCCCTGGGTACCTGCAACCCTAGTAAGGATTAAGCAGTTACAGAAAATGAATGAATAAATGTTTGATAGCTCCTCCTGGTATTAGCAGCAAAGGCTTAAATGTTGAACAACTGCTACTTCCATACCCTAAGGATCCGTTTGCACTGTCGTTTTGTGACACAGTGAAAACATTCAGCAACAGTGAAGCATCTGACCTCTTCTATGAATATGAACAGTCAACTGAGAAAGATCTGACTTGAGTAAAAAACTGACCAATTGGAGTTGTATTGTGAACATGAACTACGTGGCGGCATGTTCTTTATACTTGCTAAATGGGCAGGGAGAAGAAATCGAGCCATTCACTTACAACAGCACACACAGTGGGACAGTTAGCAGAGTCAGCTAGCTAACAAATCCTGTTGAAATAATGTAGCATAAAAAAGCCCTGAGTTCGAGCAAAATGTCTTAGAACAAGAAGAGAATGACATGCAAACACATCTTCTGCAGGGTGGAATGGATTCAGTTTTCTAAACAAATGTCATGCACATGAACACAAATGGCCTTATGCTTGCTTTGAGTTTTGAAATGCAAAAAAAAATTATTGATGTGGAAAAATATACTGTGATAAGATTTAAGTCCATGTTGTGCAGCACCATGGCAAGTATCAGCTCAGAGATCCACTTCAATGGAAGGACGTTCTACACATGTCTGTGCCTATTGTTTTAACTGGTGCTATTTTTAGAAGGTCACCTTTGAAATGGTTCACAGCGCAAAACAAGCACCCTTGAAGAATATCGGACATGAACACCAGTGACAGGACTTGGCTGAGAGTGGGGAGAAAAGGAGAAAGAGGTATAAAAGAAGAGAGAGAGAATGTGCAACTCAAGCAGTTTGGCAGCATGGCATGGCAGTCTCCGGAGACCATGAGGAGTAAAGGGGGGTCTAAGTGCACTGGATGCCCACAGACATGCCATGCAGGCTGCCATCTGTGACGAGTCCTGGTGCCTCTCCTGCTCGGCTAAAGTTGCCCAGCTGGCACCCCCTCCCTGCACCCAACACACAGCCAATACAGGCCTGCAGTCAGAGTAACTCGCTTCGCCCCCATTAGCGTACTGGCAGGACTTCAGACTGGGCGGCGTATGAGAACCGTCCTATTGTGAACTCTGTAACCCAGGGTTTGTAAGTATCTGCTGAAGCATAAATTATGCAAACCGACAAAATGACGAGAAAAGTGAATACCAGCTAATGTGTGAATTTAATGCCATGCTTATAGTTACAGGTTTAAAATGTACACCGTTTTTCCAGCAGATCTGTATATTTTCTGTAAATGTAGCCAGTAGAGCAGTAGAATTTAGACTGGTTGGATAATAGAACTGAAAGTAATGCAAGTTTATTGGCAAATTACATAAACTACATGCCTAAATCATCACACACATCTCAAATGGCTTCAAACTCAAAGATATTTACTTGCAGTTGCTGGCCACTTCATTAGGTACAGTATATCTACCTTGTATCTACTCTAGTTGTCCAAAATATATAGATGCCCTTTGTAATTCTACAGACTGTAGTTCATACAAGACTTACTACTGTAGTACTAGTGCAGTATTATGACAGATATTATGACAGTTTTTTTAGCAGCAGAGTCATTAAGTGTATACAAATGCACTTAATTAAAAATACAGAAGTGTGAGTAACAATATAACTGTGCAAAAAAATGAGCCAGGGGAAGAAACGGTTTCCCTTCCTGGCAGCGAATGACTGTATACCACAGGACCTTTCACAGAGAGAAGCAGAAGAGGATGTGGGAGGGGTGGGAGGGGTCATCCACACTGCCAGGGCTTTTGCGGAGGCAGTGTGTGGTATATTTTATTATTCATATGGTAACATATCTTTAATCTCCACATGCTTTTGGTTAAAATGTTGCTGACTGTCTACGCTTTTGTGCTCTACCACAAGCAAGGTGAGCTATTCTATTCGTTAAACTCAGCCTCAACTCTTCAACATGAACTCCAGAAGTCCAGCTTTAAAGAGTGCCAGAAGAAAACTCTCATTTAACTAAAGTGACCCTGGTCAAGTGTGAGGTAGGACTACCCCCTAACATATGCATTAGGAGGTCTTTTTAAAGGGTTCAGTCTTTGTGATTTTCTCGCGATAGATGCCTCATGTAACAGAACTCTGCTCAGAGGTATGTAGGCCAGCCAGGCAAATCCAAACACGTACACTATGATATTGCGCTGTTGCCTTGGTAACTTCACTACTGTGTTTTTCTCATTCGATTGTGTGCTATTGTTCAGGATAGGCTTACAGAAAATCTGTGATTCTTCCGCTCCGTACGTCTCTCTATCACTGGAACCGAAAAGCCCCAGATGAGCCAAAGTGGATGGTCGGAGTGGGACAGGAAGCAACACAACATCCAGTGGACTGAAAAGATGGCAGGATTCATATGCATCTTGCCTTCCTGATGGGTGGTGCTGTCATACTCTATATGTTGGGGTACGATGGGAACTGTCTGTAACTGAACTGGAAGAAGAGTTATAGTATAAGTGAATGGACATGTGGCATTCTTGCTGATTTACAGTGTTTGTACTGATTGTGGCTTTATTGTGGTATAACGGTATGGAGATTACAATAAAGTTTAAACTTTAGAACAAATTTCAAACAGTACACTGGACTACAACTAACGTAACTACAACAACCTCATATTTCTGCCGTGTAGTGGTGGCTTGGCTTGGTGCATAGTCCAATCTGAGCACAACTCTTCCCCATCTGTAACAGTGAAATGTACAGTGTTCCACACTTTAGATTTCATCTACAACCTGTTTGGTTTTCCAGCCAGGAACACCCTATTAGCACACAGCTAGCAAAACTACTCAATTTGAGATGCAGCATCTGTCTGCTAGCAGCGAGCTGGATTTTCAGTCTTCATCTGAGAGCTCTGACCTGATTAAGTAGCTAAAAGGCTATAGCTGCGTCTATTTTGGATCGGAGCTTTGGAAAGGAAAAGGGGCAGAAAACAGTCCGGCATGCTTGCAGTGGACAGCAACAAGTTACAGTGAAGGTCCTTTGGGAGTGGGGGTTGGAGGGGGCCTTCTTAGGCACTCAGAAAAGTGTGTGAGCTGAAACAGTTGAAACGAAGTGGATGAGGATGAAAATACAGGACAGCCTACATGCAGCAGCAGACTGGCAAAGTAAAGTCACTGCAGGATTAGTGCAGTTCCCAGATCACCAGCAGTCTAATATAAGGGCTCAAAAAGACCAGAACCAACATGTGCACCACCAGAACCAACATAAGAGCCATTCTTTCTCTTCTTTCTACAGAGTGGAGTGCACCTGGCTGCAGCAAGCTGGAAAATAAAAGCGCATCAGCATATGGCATTCCAGATTAGTGGATTAGCTCCTTAAAGGGTGAGCCACAGGGCCACAAGCCCTAATCTCCAGATCCTCCTATCGATGAACAGAGGAATAAGGCGCTCTAAGAACTGCACTACTTGTCAATGTCCACACATTTCTTTCTCTGACCCCCAGCAGAGATCTGAAAAAGTATGACTTCACAAAGAATGCACTTAAAAGCACTGAACGAAGCTCTGTGGATAATGCTTCAGCGTCAACATAAAAGTTTTGCCTACATCTACAACTACAACTACAAGACAGTTCAGTGCCTAAAACCTTCATGAATACACTTGATCAAAAAACTGTTTTTGGGAAATAACTCAAAAAGGATTTTTACAGGATGTCTACAGGACAGTGCGGAATCATTATGTGCAATATTGTATTATTATGTGCAACACTCTTACCATGTCCAATATCACTTCTTATGTCAATATTACTTATCTATTACTTATCTCTACTTTGTGCAATAACGGACTAGAGAACAAGTCCTAACCACTATTTGTGTTACTAGAAAATTACTTAGCAGTAAGTTATTTTCCTATAGTATTTATACCCCAGCATTTTGTGTATACAGCATAGTGTATTTCGTACAGAGCATATTTCTGCAGGTTTTTTTTTACTTTTATTTTAGACTTTGTGTTTTATATTGTTCTTGTCTTTGTGTCTGTGTGACTGTGCAGTTGAAACATAAGCAATTTCCTCCAGGATCAATAAGGTTTCCTGATTCTGATATCCCGTCCTACTCTCGTTGACAGATCTACAACTGACATCCAGAGTAATTATTGCTAAGCAAAATGCAATACTTGGGCAGCATGAGGGTTAATACCATCCTGAAATGACCAGGGTTTTTTTTTTCACCAGATGAAGTGTAAGTGGGAAATGAAAGAATAATGCTTACTTCAAACTGTACTACAGTTGTAATAGAGATCAAAACACTATTAAAATACTATTAAAATTAATAATATTACACATTAGTAATTAAAGCATGTATATCTTTATACAGTGTTTTCCCCAGTCAAGCCTCTTAGAGCCTCAACAGCCCAGGCCTACCTGATAACACAACGCTGGCAGGCTGGACACAGTACAGAAAGAACAGAGTTTTAAAGTGGGGCAAAGAAACATGCAAGCATTATATGGGGAACCAATGTGTCTGTGTAAAGTGTCCATTTGTCATATGTGAACACACCACACCACAGCACATGGTGTGAACATTTAACCCATTCATCAAGTGAAGCAGCGGGCAGCCACAAACACAGCGCCCAGGGAGCAGTGTGTTGGGACGGTACCTTGCTCAAGGGTACCTCAGTGGTGCTACTAGCAGTCCTGGGATTCGAACCCACAACCTTCTGATCGCAGGGGCAACCACCAGTTATAGCAACCAGTGTTGCCACTGCACTACTAATACTACCTTACCGTATTACTTAAGAATTGATTTGTGTGGCATCACTAGTAACAAAGGATTTAGATTCCTAGACCAATAAAAAAATCATCCTTAACCCTTATTCCAAACCCTAACTCTTACTAGAACGCAATACGATCATAAACTGTCCCAT
Source organism: Brycinus macrolepidotus (assembly GCA_037974445.1). NCBI lineage: Eukaryota > Metazoa > Chordata > Actinopteri > Characiformes > Alestidae > Brycinus > Brycinus macrolepidotus. The sequence continues at coordinate 2,105 of JBBPCZ010076348.1, read as the reverse complement.
TACATCCCAATACACTTTTTTGCCCAGCAATTTAGTTATGTCTAATTCTCACCCGCTCTCTCGGCCTTATATCACACAATACCACCAACACTGGGGGGGTAAAGTTTAGAACACACTTCATGGTTCCTCAAAAAGACACAGAACTGGAGAACTAGGTCCATCATACTAACCACACAGGGAATAAAAGCAACAGATTTCATTCCTGACCTTTAATGTAAACTTGCTCTAATAAGTGATAGTGATCATTCGGCCATACGTGAACACACCACAGCACACAGTGATGTACAAATGACTCCAAACAGTGAACTTAGATCAGTGAGTAAACTGGTTACCTCTAGACACTTTAAATGACTGGAACTCCAGTAGTGAAATACTAGATTAAAGCAAAGTGGCCGCTTACAGTCATGTGTGAACACACCACAGCACACAGTGTGAACTTCTTTCTCTGTATTTAACCCCTTCACCAAGTGAAGCAGTGGGGAGCCGCCAACGGGCGCCTGGGGAGCAGTGTGGGGACGGTACCTTGCTCAAAGGTCCCTCAGTGGTGCCACTAGCAGTCCTGGGATTCAAACCCCAAACCTTCTGATCGCAGGGGCAACTCCCTAACCACCAGACCACCAGCTGCCCTCTAGGCCACATACCAACCACAGACCTGGCTTTTAATGCAAACCATCCCTCATCTGTCCAACCGGTATATTATAGCTATTCTTCATAAATTTTGGCATGAACTTGGTCGAGAAATTTTCATTCTTCTGACATCACTGGAAGTAAAGGCACCAAGAATATATCCGATTTCAAAAATGTGTCTGACCACACTTTCCTCAAAAAGACACCGAAAAGGAGAAGAAGGACCATCATACTAACCACAGAGGGAATAGAAGCAACAGATTTCATCCTTGACCTTTAATGCAGACTTACTCTAATGATGTAAAAATGAGTCTGAACGCTGAACTTAGATCAGTGAGTAAGCTGGTTACCTCTAGACACGTTAAATGACTGAAACTCCAGTAGTGAAACGACACAAGACCAGATTAGGGATATAAATGACACAGGAGTCTAAGCTGAGGTGACATGAGAGGGAAAGTTGCAGGAACGGTCATGTTTGCAGTGCATGTGCGTAAATGGCCATAACCAGGTGGGTCCAGGTGAACCTGTCTGGACCCTCCAGGTGCCCACCAAGAAAAGCTCTTACCTTCAGGGAACGGGTTGGGCTGGACCACGTGCAGGAAGGCATGCACCATGTTAAAGAGGAGCCCGATGGGTCCCGGTTCATAGTGGGCCACCGTGTCATACACCCCCCCGGGCACGAGGCCGAAGTCCAGGGGCGCACGGGGCTCCGCGCGCGTGGGGAGCAGGAGCAGCGCGAGCGCCAGCACCCCTCTCCACAGCATCGCAGCGGAGAGAGGAGAGTCCACAGCCCTGATAATAATCACTATAATAAAATAATAATAACGACAATACTAACTATTATTATAACTGATCACAGAAGCAATAATAAAGCAGCCAGGCATGAGGAAGAACAGCCATCCCCTCTGGTTCCTCTCATTCTCCACAACGCTCTCCTCCTCCCTGTCTGTCTCTCTCTCTCTCAGCTTCTCCTCCTTCCACGCTCCGTGTCCTGCGCTCCCACGTCTCCCTTTCCACGCTCAGCTCTCCCCAAAGCGTTTGTTTCTTTCCACACCTCTATTCCGACAAGTCCCGCCTCCGTCCTGCAACGATTGGCTACTTCAGTCGCACGTCCTGCACTATGATTGGCTACTAATCCAGAGTGACAACCAGAGAGATGTGGAACACAGAAAGTAGCCGATCACGAAGTAGAAGAGGTGGGACTTACGGAAAACGAGTGGGAAACGTGAAAAAGGAAAAGGGCCCCACCTGGCGAAGAATTTGGGAACATATGGTTTAAAGTTTAAAAGACTTTTTTCAAAAATACATATATATTATTAACTTCGGTCGGCCTACCGCAATGACAAAATACACTATATGGACAAAAAGTATTACATATATAGACTTTGATATGGAGTTGGTCCCCCTTTGCAGCTATAACAGCTTCCACTCTTCTTGGAAGGCTTTCCAGAAGATTTTGGAGTTTCTGTGGGAATTTG
>JBBPCZ010076327.1:0-11830 GCA_037974445.1 Brycinus macrolepidotus | reverse complement strand
GTGTCCAGGGCTGCATAACTCAATACTCGGTCGACGGGCTCCTTTGGGGGCTTGACCGAGACGGACCAGACGTGACACGGAGGGGGGACATAAAGTTTCGCAAGTAAAGTTACAATACTGTCAACCACAGATGGAATACCTGGGGAGGCTGGGGGCGCATGGAAATAAAGCAATAGCGCCCTCACAGCTGGAAGGGATCAGTAAAGCCCCACAGCCAATGACAGTAGGACAGATGATGTCCTTTTTGGGAATGACAGGCTTTAGTGCAAAATGGATTGAAGACTACACAATAAAAACTGCAGCTTTGAGAGCTCTAATAACAGAAGCAGGGACAAAAACTTTAAATGCATCATTAAAATGGACAGCTGATGCATATGTGGCGTTTGAAACAGGAAATGCAAACAGCACCAGTGTTAGCCTCACCAGACTATGAAAAACCGTTTCATTTGTATATTGACAACCGTTGTGAGAAATTTGCATCAGCAGTGTTAACGCAGGAAACATGCAGTGGGAGAAAAAAGCAACCCATAGCGTATTACAGTACCAAGTTAGTTGGAGTGACCCAGGGGTGGCCACCATGCTATCAGGGTTTAGCGGCAGCACATTATGGCTATGAGAAGGCTTCTGTGCTAACAATGCAGTAACCAGTGATTATTTACTCTAATCATAAAATTATAGAGTTAATTGAAAATAGCAGATTCCTATTAACACAAGCAAGGAGTTTGTAGTACTCATTCCTACTTATATACTCTTAAAAGATGTACAACAGTTTATTCAGCAGAATTATTGCCATTTCAGTTTAGAGGAAAGCCACGATTGCGTTGCTGAATCTCTAGACTTTTCAAGGCTTAGGCCTGATTTAGAGTCTGCTCCAATTGAGGAAGCAGATTTAACTTATTTTGTTGATGGGTCTTGTTTCAGAGATCATTTGAGGAATCATGCAGGCTATGCAATAATTAGAAAAGAAAATGGGAACAGTTTTGAAGTAGAAAAAAGCTGAACACTGTCCCCAACCGTGTTCTGCCCAATTAGCAGAACTAAAAGCATTACCAGAAGCAGGGACGGTGGTACATTTTCTAGTGAGGGAAGTCATTCCAAGATTTGGAATCCCATCAGAAATCACTTCAGACAATGGGTCAGCCTTTGCTGGAAATCCCCAAAGAATGTGTTTTGTACTCAAAGAGTGCCCCTCCAAAGAAGGCCCCAAACTTAAAGTAAAACACCTGCACCCCAGTGAACATAAGCAAAGATGTATCATTGTGTGCATCTTTGAGGGTGACACTTTTACGACCTATCTAGATAAGGAAGAACCAAGAAATGTATTCCAGCTCATTAGCCCGAGCAACACTTGCACCTTAGTGGTGCCATAGTGACAGCCAGTCCATAGAATAGCATGTATCCCGAACATTTGGTTAGTGTCTACTAAGAGGTTGCAGAAAGTATGTGTCATGGATCTGTAATAAATACGTTTTCGAAGCTACTTCATGTCAAAGGTGCCAAGAAGAATGTGCTGAACCAACAAGGACATAAATTGTCCATGAGGTATATGCATGCACATGACATGGTTTAAAAAAAATACAAGAACATGACCATTCATGAAGGCTGAATATTAATTAGTGATAACTGCCTATTGGAAGACACATGGGAAGGTGGAGATTTGAATATTCAAACAGTGATGTCATTGAAACTTACTGTAAGGTGGGAAGGATCAATGCTTTCTTATGCCTATAGAATACCCAGCTCAAATCCAGCTGAGGAGAGGATCCTCCTTTGGACCACGAGGCTGCTTCATTCTTCAATAAAACATCAAGCTGCAATTCCCCAACTGCATTTGATTTTTTGACTCAGAAAAAGTTTCAGACTTAGGCTCTTGCTCCAATTTTCCATGACAGTAACCGTAAGAAGTCTTCCTCTCTGATATTTATCAGGTGAACTTTGATTTGCCTCTCTCTGTCTTTCGTATTTCTCACTAGTGACCAGCGCGGCTGAAGCAACTACAGGCTGGGTTTACTCCTCGTAGCTCCTGCATGGTGCGGAGCGTCTGTGTATCCTCAGGCTCCTGGATCGGAGCATTACCTGCATCGGGACCGTTCCAGTTGGATCAGAGGACCCGACCACCAGCTGAACGAGTCCCTATTCAAGTAGCTAAAAGAGAGAAAGACTGCCTGTGTTTCAGTGCTATCGAAGCACGGTATTCTCAAGTTAAAAGTGCTTTGTGTTTTGTAACTCCTGCATCTGCATCCTCCTTCCCTGTGGTGACATGACAAAGTCTCTCGAGCGACCTTTTAACCTAGGTTGTGGTGGAAGACAACCTAGACATATGGTGACGATTGTATATAAAGTAGAGAAAAAGAGAAATAGGAAGTTTCCAGAGAAGAAAAAAAGAGGTTTTGAACGCGGGACGAAAGAATGGGAAACTCTTCGAGTAAAATGACTGGTGAAAAGTGTTGATGAAGAAGAGATAATGCTGTGGGTTTCTAAGTTTGGGGTTCCGAAAGAGGGATCATTTAGTAGTAGGCATTTAGACCAGTTAAGAGAAAAGTTGGAAAAGACGATGACAGATATTTAGTCGAAAAAGGTGTCAGGGAAGGATTTAAGGGAGATAGAACAACATTTGAAGGTATAAGAAATGTTGGAGAAGGAAGCGTAAAGTAGGGAGAGAAAAAAAATATGAAACAATTACCAGGTGAAGTTTTAGGTAAAAAACAAAACCTTGACAGAACAGATACATCTGCTCAGAAGAAGTGTTTGTTGTATCCCACAGTGCCTTACATGTCTGGAGTGGACCATGATCTCAACTGCACTCCTCTTCCTTATCATCTATCAGCTTCAAGGGCAGCACTGGACCACGGGCGAGCTCCACTACCACCACCTCCAGTTGCACCTGATCAGCCATTACCAAGCGATCAGCATGGTGAAGAAGGTGAAGAAAGACCGTCATCAACATCGGACATGCAGTTTTTTCCTGTTTCTAGGCACACCTGGGGTCAGACAAGACCTGGCCCACTTCAGCAAATGCCTAAGATTGAAGTGGCTGGCGCTCAGGGTACTCACCTAGTATACCGACCCTGGTCTGAAGTGGACATTAGGGGTGTGTCGCGGGGTTGCGTGGGGCAGTTATAGACCGAATGGGTCCCTGCGGCCTCTGACCAAATAGGAGCTCAAAGGGGGTGATCCCGGTGGAGGCTTGGGGAGCTTCCCTGATCGCAAACAGGACATAGAGCAGGAGATGGTCCCAATTTCGGCCCTCCTCATCCACTACCTTTTTCAGCATGCACTTCAGGGTTTGGTTAAAGCACTCCACCAAGACATCCGTTTGGGGGTGATCCACTGAAGTACGGACATGTTTAACCTGCAGCAGCTGGCATAAGTCCGCCATTAATTTAGAAACGAATGGGGTTCCCTGGTCCGGGACTAGATCCTTTGGGATCCCCACCTGGCTGAACAATAACAGGAGGACTGCCTCAGGGTACTTCGTAGCGTAGTCCACGATCACAAGGATGTACTTGTGGCCATGGGCAGACTTTGGCAGCAGCCCGATGAGGTCCACCCCCACCCTCTTGAAGGGAACCTCTATGATGGGTAAAGGAATAAGGGGGACCGGGGCCAGTTTCACAGGCGAGGTGCGCTGACACTGCAGACAGCATTGGCAGAAGTGGTATACGTCCGCTTTCATTGCTAGCCAGTGAAACCGGTCCCAGAGTTTTTCAAAAGTATTTTGAAACCCGAGGTGGTCTCAGAGGGGGTGACTGAGGGCCAGGTGCAGCACTGTGTCTACCTTTGAGCGGAGAGGACCAGGAGGTCGGCCGGCTCTCTGCGGCAGTCGCACTGATAGTATAACCGACCGCTCTTCATCAGGAAATATGTAGCGGGTAGCTAGGCCATCGGGTCCTGGGCCACTCCCTCTATGAAGCGCACCTTCTGCCAGAAGTTACGTAACCTCTCGTCCTGTTTCTGCTCCCGGGCAAACTCGCCATCCTTGACCACCTGTTGGGAGAGAATAGACGAGAGGTTAGTGGAGGGATGTTGCTCACACGGCCCTTGGTTCTCTTTCTCTGAGTGCAGTGTTTGGGTCTCGATCGGCCCCCTTCCCTCCATTGGGCCTCAAACCCAGGCCAATCTCTGCCCACCAGCAGGGGCACAGGGAGTTCGGGAATGAGACCCACCACTAGGGACCCCTCCCCCTAACTGCCCCGATTGTGACCTGGGCCGCTGGTACTTCCCGCACATGCACACGGGAGACCGTGACCCGGCTGCAGGGGTTAATTTCTTTGGGGAGGGTGGAGGGTCGGACCAGGGTGATTGAACTTCCCATGTCAAGGAGCGCTTTGGTGGGGGTTCCCTCAATGTGTAGGTATGTAGACCCCACCAGCCAGGATTTAGGATTCTTGGGTCTGCACTGGCGCTCCGGATCAGGGGGCATGGGCTCGTACACAGGGCTGCCCCGCTCTGGGGAGTAACCGCAACTGGCGAGCACCTCCTCGCGGAGGATCTGGTAGCCATGGGCCTTGGCATCCGGTAGGGCGTGGTAGGCCCTCTGGGCTTCCCCCATCAGGAAGGGGGCCAATATGTTGGCCCACTCCTCATAAGGCCAGCGCTCTCATGTGGCCGTCCTTTCAAAGGCCCCCAGAAAGGCCTCCACATCATCACACCGGGGTGGTGTTGGGGTGTGGGTACGCAGGGCCTGGGGGTTCTTGCCACAGGGCCAGCAGCTCCTTGATGTCAGCATGGAGCCCACTAGCCAGCTCCCGGTTAAGCTGGACCTGCTCCATTGTGGCCTCCAGGAGGTGTTGCAGGAGGGTCGCCATTTGTGGGGTGCTGGGGAATGGGTGCAGTGAATGTCGGAGAGGTGCTTGGCTGTGCTCAGGGTAGAGGTGCTCTTGGTGCGTGAGGTGACCCTGGAGGATGCCGGCGTCCGGGTCTGGACTGGGGTGATGCCTCAGGGCTCGAACCTGTCATAAGAGGAATACAAAAAAGGGTTGCTGAAGGAGCGTGTAGTCTCGCCAGATGCTGGTGTTGTCCTCTTCAGCACCTTGGACGGCGTGGACTGAGGAGCGCTTGCTGGTGGCTGCCATGGATGGGTTGGCCCACCGCCACAAGTGCTATGGCTGAATGACATCCGTCGACATGCTTTGCATGCTGAGAATAACATCAAGGCTCATCAAAAGAAGCAGAAGGAAAAGGCTGAAAAAGAGCTGCACATGGTGGGTGTGACAATGTACCAGTCTGCACAGGAAAGACAAATCCTCGTCCAGCAAGGAAGAGGCAGAGGCCATGGATGGAGAGGATGAGGCAGAGGCAGAGGACAGCCATGTCAACCTTATGACCCTAATGCCTGTTTCAACTGTGGTGACCATGGACACTGGGCTGGCGATTGTCCCAAGAAAGGAGATAGGGACCAAACTCAAGCTGACTGAGGAGAGGAGAGGGACATAGGAGAGTATGAACAATTTTTGGACTTCCTGATGCCTGAGGTTTGCTCACAGTCAAAACAATTAATAGGCACATATGCAAAGTACACCACCTTAGCTTTTCAGAAAATGCCACAACATACACTAGTAGTACATAAGAAGAAAATTACATTTTTGGTAGATTCTGGTGCCACACATTCAGCGGTCAAAAGGAGCGAGTTTACTGATCCTCCTAAACCTAGTGGCACTTATGTTTACTCTGTTGGAGCTTCGGGAATTACTATTAAGGAGCACTTTTCTGTTCCTCTCAAATGCATAATGCGGGTAGGACATGCTTTCCTCCTCTCTGATTGCTGTCCAATAAATTTGTTTGGTAGAGATTTAATGTGTAGATTGGGCATTTGTTTAAACTCTACTCCTGAAGGATTTGTCAGTTGTGGAATGTAATGACACAAACTTAAGTCCCAAGACTCATGTTTGTTAAGTACAGCCCCAGCCAGTTACAGTATGCCTATGAGTGGAAGTTACAGACCAGTGACACAAGTGCTGCATTGATGGCACACAATTGATGCCATTGGATTGTCTTCATTGTACATCACATATTAACGTAGGCCCTGATTCAGAATTTGAGACCAAATTGTACAGAGAAGCTTTTGTTAATGACAGGCTTCATATCACATGTTTCTTTTGGTCTAGACACCGGTGTGCTGCCTGGGTACAATGGACACATGAACAAAATCTTTTATTTGATGTTTCGAATTCGGTCCCTCATGTGTCATTGTCAAAAGGCAGGCAAAATGATTGGATGCTTTGTAAGATGATTTGTAAAAGGATGCTGTAGTGCCAGTGATTGGGAATCAACATCTGACACAACTGTCTTTTTCTGTAAAAGGTTACAGGCATTTTGTACGGGTTTTTCTGCTTCTGTGCATGCACAGCACACGGTGCTGTTAGTCTCATTGTCAAATCCGACTCAGATTTTTTTGGCGGAAACTGAAGCTGCAGCTATTCCAGCCCTACAAGAGGTTCCTGAGATCCTATGGGCCAAAGGCAAACATGATGTAGGTTTAACAAAGAACTGTAAACCGGTTATTATAACACCTACTAGCACGCCTATTTTTCCAGTTAGAAAAATTCATGATGAAGGCCAACCAATCAAATAGAGTTTTGTTCAAGACCTGCAGGCAGTAAATTCCGCAATCCAACCGCGTGCACCTAATGTTCTGAATCCATACACTATTTCTCAAGTTCCATCAGATGTTTTCAGTCATTGATTTGACTAATGCCTTTTTTTTAGTATCCCAGTACATCCCAACAGTCAGTACTGGTTTGCGTTTAATTTTAATGGTAAAGGCTATACATTTACACGTTTGTGATAAGGTTATTGTGAGTCACCAACCATTTATAATGATGCATTAAGACGGAGCTTGGAGCCCTTGCAGCTCTTATCTGGCACTGCCTTACTGCAGTATGTAGATGATCTTTTGATTGCCAGTCCAACTAAGAGGAAAAGTGAGATTGATACTGTTAAGCTTTTGAAGCATTTAGCTGCTGAAGGCCATAAAGCTAGTTTGTCTAAATTGCAATTTGTACAGAATAAGGTTACGTTTCTAGGCCATGTTATTACTGCTCAGGGTAAGTGTCTTTCCCCTAAGAGGGAAGAGGCAATTCAAAACATCCCAAAACCACAAACTAAAAAAACAAATTCTGTCCTTTTTGGATATGTACTCTTATTGCAGGACCTTCATCCCAAATTATGCCTTGTTAGAAACTCCAGTCAGTAGTATGGTACATGGGAAGCATTTGAATTCTATTGACAAAGTCATTTGGACCCCTGAGGCTGAACAAGCATTTATTGATCTGAAACTTGTTTTGCAAACTACCCCGACTTTGGGACTGCCTGACCCGACACAACCTCAGACTGTGGATGAACGACGCTGTATGACCTCTGTGCTGTTGCAAACCCATGGGGACAAACTTAGGGCAGTTGCCTATTTTTCTGCCAAAGTTGATCCTGTTGCTGCAGGCCTACCTTGCTGCTTGAGCATTGTCGCAGCTGCTGAGAGGGTTGTTTTGGCAACCAGAAACATTGTAGGATATTTTGATCTTACTTTATTTGTTCCTCATGCTGTTTCACTAATTTTGCTTGGACAAACAACTTCTCATCCTTCTACAGCTCAGTAGCTCAGATACAGCACAGTGTTGATGGATATTCCTACTGTTACTGTGAAACGTTGTAATGAGTTAAATCCTGCTACTCTTCTACCTATTGCAGGTGATGGAGAGGAACATGCACTGCAGTTCTGGCTGAAACTTGTACACCAAGACCCGATCTCACTGAAACACCATTAACTAACCCTGATCTTGTTTTGTTTATAGATGGTAAGCCTGTCTTACATCATGACAAAGTTTCTGCATTATTAGATGCCATTCTTTTGCCCAAGCACATTGCTGTCTGTAAGTGTCAAGCACACACACGTTCCTCTGACCTTGTGTCTAGAGGAAGTATGTGAGCAGATACGGCCGTGAGGGCTGCCACTCACACATCACCCCCAACTTTGCACTTTATGATTCTTGCTAGTACTGAGCAGCCTAACTCTTTACTTGCCATGCAAACATTTGCCTCCCCTGATGAAATGCGCTTATGGACACAGAACAAATGTAGGGTTGAGGATGGTATTTGGATTGGTCCTAATGGTAGACCGTGCCTTCCTAAACATTTTTTCCTTCATTTTGCAAAATTGACCAATGGGTTAGACCGTGTGTCAAAAGGGGGAATGTTTAGTCAAATTTTGTAACACTGGTATACAAAGGGTTTTACGAGTTATGCTCAATTTTTTTGTGAATCATGCCTTATTTGTAACACCCTAAATGCAGGTAGGGGAAAAAGTTTCCCCAGTAGCACATCACCAACCAGAGTTACCCTTTGAACATGTGATGACTGACTTCATTGAGTTAACCCAGAGAGAAGGGAAAAGGTATCATCTTGTTATGGTTGACATGTTTTCAAAATGTGTAGAAGCGTTCCCCACATCTAAGCAAGATAGTGCAGCAGTAGCAAAGGCTCTTTTGAGGGAAGTAGTTGGGGAATCCCAAACCAAATTAGCAGTGATAATGGTACGCTGTTTGTGAGTGAGGCAATAAGGCAATTGGGAGAATTATTAGGCATCGATTTGAGACAGCAATGTGTGTATCACCCAACAAGTGGAAGGATAGTAGAAAACGGCACACTGAAAAATAAATTGGCAAAAAATTTTGAGAAAACAGGCCTACCGTGGACAAAGGCATTACCCATCATTTTAATGTACATGAGAATGCATAAACACAGTCGCTTCAACCTAAGTCCATTTGAAATTCTGTTTGGGCGACCTCCTAGAATGGGAATAGAACCTCCAGAAACCCTTCCAGACACTTATATTTCAGAACATGACATGTTGCGTTACTGTCAGAATTTGTCTTCTGTGTTGTCAAATGTTCACAGACAGGTGAAGGATGCCCTGCCGGTTCCAGCTGATGGACCCTGGCATGACATTAAACCTGGGGACTTTGTGATGATATGAGACTTCAGACGGAAGCACTGGAGATCCAAACGGTGGAATGGTCCATTTCAAGTACTCCTGACTACACACACAGCAGTTTTTTCTCTTCCTCTTTTTTTTCTCTTCCATTGCTCCACTCCGCTGGGAGCTTGAAACCCGGATCTGGGGCACACTCATCTTGGCACCCACCAAAGCAGACACCCCGCCAGAACAACTCTATGTTCCTTCCTCCTGCCATCAAGAAGTTCTGCAATGAGCTCACTCTTCGCCCGTGTCAGGTCATCCTGGCATCAATAGGACTAACACCTTTCTCCAGAGAGCCTTCTGCAGGTCAACTGTCAATCAGGACATCCAGGATTTTGTTCAGGCTTGTGTAGTGTGCGCCAGAGCTAAAACCAACAACCAACCTCCTATGGGTGAGCTTCAACCTCTAACTGTTCCACGACGCCCCTGCACGCACGTTGCTGTGGATTTTGTGACGGATCTGCCCCCATCTGATAGTAAGGACACCATTCTCACTATAGTCGACCGGTTTTCCAAGGTTGTTCACCTGGTCACTCTTTCCGGACTCCCTATGGCAAAAAACACTGCTGAACTGATATTGAACACGTGGTACATCTGCATGGGTTTCCACAACACATAGTCTCAGACAGAGGACCCCAGTTTGTAGCACGTTTCTGGAAGGTCTTCTGTCACCTCATCGACTCTACCACCAGCCTCTCTTCTTGTTACCACGCTCAGACCACAGTCAGACAAAGAAACAATCAGCAACTCGGGCGCTTTCTTTGGTGCTTTGCCTAGGATCACCATTGTTCTTGGTCCCGCTACCTCCTATGGGCTGAGCACCCTCACAACCTTCATGCCTCCTCTTCCACTGGACTCAGCCTTTTTGAAGTATGTAACGGTTATCAACCAATATCAGGAACCCAAGGTCGATGTACCATCGGCACAACATTTGGTCCACAGGTGTAGACGTGTATGAGAGAAGCCACGACAGTCCATCGAAGCCGACTGCCTGCCTCTCTCTGGATCCATCCTGTTTTCCACACGTCTCAACTCGAGCCAGTGGTTTTCTCACCCATGCATCCTATGGCTCCCACTCCTCCTCTTCCTCGTATCAATTGTGGACCCTCTTACACTGTCAGTCAGATCCTGGACTCAGGTCGGAAGGTGATCTGAACATCAGCTTCTAGCACGGAGTGTTCCATGTCAGCACGATTCGCATTAGCCAGGTGCATCTCAGCCTCGGGAGCCAGACTAGAATCCAACAATTATTGCTACGATGGCATGGCATGGAGGGGTGGCAGAGGAAAAAAAGAAAATTTTCCTTAAGCACTTTCACTCCGGACTTGTTTGAATGGTGACCAATTGGTCACCATTCAGAGTTCTCTCCACCCCCAGAACAAAGTAAAATTGTCAGTAAAATTCAAGCCACTTTAATTGCAAAATGTGTTAAGGCTTGAAAACGTATTACTTGAGTTGCCTGGTAACAGCCCACTGATAAATACTGATATTGACGGCAGGTTGCCTAGTGGATTAAAGAGTTCAGAGAAATCCCCCTTTACTAATTCCAACTGCTCCCTGTTTACATCATTCTTGCCAACATGTACAATGATCCGACTGATTGTTGGGTGGTGTGAAATTAGTTGCTGAATGTTAGACCTTACATTAGCGGCTGCAGCATTGGCATAGCATCATGTTAGCATAGCCTTTGTATTTACATGTTTGATGGTGGAGTCGCCCACTAAGAGTGTCCTCAGGCAGGGGCTCTCCTCAGCTGAGCGCCACGGCTTGTTTGGCTATCTCTTGGTCAGCTCGGTCTTGGTCTGGGTACTGTTCAGCCACTCCGTGGGCCTTGTGCTGGCAACTGCCTCTTTCAGCACACTCACACCAGGGTGTTCTGGTCCAGTTACGTTGTCGTCGTCTTTGAACAGCATTAGTGGCTCAAATCTATTTGTGAAACAAAAGGAAGAGCGTCGATTAGCATGACTCCCATTAGTGGGGTAAGCTTCACAGGCTAACCAGTTAGTAGAATTAACCTTTTGTGTGGGGTCTTCTGTTGTGCGATCAACATTTCGCATTGACGCAGGTGCACAGTAGTGCTTGGGCTTCACTTCCTGCCTGATCCACCCGTTAGGCACAGTCTGCTTTTGTTCCTCTGTTGCTCTGTTCCTAGCTAGCACCGTTAGCTGTGGTCTGCTAACATCAGCTGTGAGAACAGAGGCTGAGACCGACTCACCGCAGCTCAGACCATCCGGTGCTCAGTTTGCTGCTGGTACTGTCAGGATCCTGGCTTCCAGCAGTGCGATTCTCCGAACAAGTGTGATGCAGTTTCTACAGCACAGTCTGTCTTGAGCTGTGGTGTGTGGAGGCATGGGGAGGCTTTTAATAGTCCTCTGATTGTGTTCAAAAGTTTCTGATAAAGTAAAATCAATAAAATAGCAACTAAATAAAAACTGAGTGTGTTGTCTGTTGAGGATGTGTTACCTTATTTTCACAAATACCAACAAAATACTTCTTTTGCCCTCAAAAAATTAAACACTCACAGCTTCCATGAAATTATATTAGGTCAGTTAAAAGTAAAAATGTTAGTCATCTAAAAGGTCATGTATAATATATATGTACATCTAATTTTGACAAAGTGCATAAATGGGCCTCTCAAAAACAGCTGCAATGAGTCACACAGCCTTCCAGTGGTTTCCACATTTCACACCATCAGTGACACATCATTAACACACAGCCACACCCACGCACATATATATATTTATAAACCATCTGGTCTGTGATAAAGGTCTCTGAGCATATGGGTTAGAACATGTATATATGAGCTGTGTGTACGTCTTCTGATTCAGAGTCTAGTGCTTTAGTGTTGCGCCACAT
>JBBPCZ010076316.1:0-11830 GCA_037974445.1 Brycinus macrolepidotus | reverse complement strand
AGAGGCAGGTGAGATACAGTGAGGTAGAGAGGCAGGTGAGGTACAGTGAGGTAGAGAGGCAGGTGAGGTACAGTGAGATAGAGAGGCAGGTGAGGTACATTGAGGTAGAGAGGCAGGTGAGATACAGTGAGGTAGAGAGGCAGGTGAGATATAGTGAGGTAGGGAGGTAGAGAGACTGGCGAGGTACAGTGAGGTAGAGAGTTCAGTTTGTGTTATAATGAACAGCTGAAGTTGTGTGTTGTGTCCTGGTTAAGAGTCTGATGTTCTGAGGATTGAAGCTCCAGCTGAGTCTGTCTGTTTTGACCATAAACCTGATGATTTTATAGTTAAAAGCACGTTTATTATTAATGAAATACTACATTTAGTTAGATTCATTCAGTATCAGTTTTGATAACAGAGTCTATGAAATTCCTTTCCAGCACCAGGCCAGTTCCAGGGAAACAGGGACTGTGACGCTATCTGGGGAAAATTGTCATGCTAGATGCAGCTTCCAAACTGACAGGCTTTATGTACTTATACTCTCATATCCTGAGTGGAAAGTTTTGGAAAAGATCCTTCCTTCAGTGGCTCATGCTCAGTTTTATGGCGTTGCTGTGATATTTTTTCATGACTAAGCAGTTAGCGGCTTCTTAATATTTCTTATTAATTAAACGTGTTCAGAAATTTTATTTATTTTTCTGGTTAATCAAGTACAATGATTTTCTATTGATGTTCTATTGAACCACTATTTTGAATATTTAAAAATACTGTAAGAAAAAGAAAATCCCATCTTTCACTTGAATGTCTAAATGAAAAAAATACAGATTTTGTAGTCTTTATTTGTGTAGTTGTTGTTATCTAAATAATAATAATAATAACAATAATAATAGTAATATTATTATTATTATTATTATTATTATTATTAATAATAATAATAATAATGTAATATCTATTGTTTTATTTTGTATTATTACATAAGTACCATATATTTATTTGCTTTTATTTATTATTTTAATTAAATTGAACTAAAATACTACAAACATTAATAATTAATTATTTTCTTAATAAGTAACATAAAAATGAAGGATTATCTCCAATCTGGCAACACTGCACAGGCTATTGAGCCGTTTTGTCTTTAATTTTGTTTCTTTTTTGGTCAACTCCTGTCAGTGAACGGGGGTGTGATCAAGATTTTAAGCCACTAAATAACACTTTATACTGGAGCATGAGCTTCTGGAGATAAAATAGCAATTGGCTTGATAAACAAATATTCCTCAAGACTGCATAGTTTTAACAAATGGTGAACATGCTACTCAGATAGCTTTTCTGTATTCAAATGTTTTAATTTATTGAAGATTATCAAGTATTTGTTGAAGTCCTATGCTTGGAACCATCATCACTGATACCTCTGATATTTTTCTCAGAATGTAACCTCTCCTTATCCATGCCAGTAAAAGCCTTAGTCATGTTTTCTGAGCCATCAGTTAAAACACCAACGCCATTTCAGTGAGCACATATAACAGTCAGTGCTGAATTTCCTGTCTTAGAAGTCTAAACTGAGCCCGGGGCCATTTTCAACAGCAGCAGTGAAGTGGGACATTTTCTTACGCATGGTTGTTCACAGCAGTGCTGCTTCATAATGCGCTGTTTGTTTAGATGGAGCCAGGTCCATGAAGGAAGGTGTTCAGGAATTTGGTGTATGTATGGCAACTGTAGCAGCAGGAAAACAAAGAGGGCTGGAAGACAATATCTCATCTTTTAGATTATGGCTATAGCTGATAGATGATGTAATATTTTATATCTAATCTGGGGTTTTCTTACTAAATCATGGACATCACAACAATGCGAGCATTTTCACAGACACAAGTATTCATTAAGACTTAATGACATTTTGACCATCAATGCTGCCATTAAAGTACTGGCGTAAGATACTGCTATTTTAAAGTTATACTTTATATTTTCATTTATATATCTAATATATTGTTATATATTAGATATGTAACACTGTTGCAACAAACCCTATATCTTTGGAAAGGTTGCTTTACAAAAGAAGGAAGAAGTGTTTTTACTTTTAATGTATGTTAAGGTCATGAGATTTTATTTTCAATTATTAAAAAAATAATAATTGTGTAAATAAATAGCCGGTAGATGTTCTGTATTCTATTCTTTCCTCCTCCAGGCAAACCACACTTGCTGTATATCTCCTGACCCTTGTGGGCATGCTGGTCTATGCCTTCACCCTCAACCTGGGCCATCTCTGGATAGTCTTTGTGACGGCTGGAGCACTGGGGTAAAAGTTATTACATTAGATATCACAGAGCATCACTATGCTAACTGAGTGTAAAGTACGAAGACCAGCTGAAAATGAGACCCAGGATTCGGCGGGATATGAATGGAGGCTGTATCGACTGTTTAGGTTCATTCAGGTGAAAAAGTGTTTGTGGAAGTCAGATAACTAGCGACTGTAAACATACATTGACATTGTGGCCGTTTCTCAAGCAGAAAACAGCTGCAGGCTAGAACTGAATATTTCATTCCTAACTTGGGCCCAGCTAACAGACTGTAGACCCCCAGGCAAATGACATGTTTTGTTGAAGTAATAATAACTTAACACGTCCCTCGCGGGGAACAGGTACTTAATGCGACAGTTTCTACACATTTCACTGCACAATTCTTATTTATTTATTGTGTTTAACATCGGAAAAAATAATAAAATAAATCAAATAAAATATAAAACAAGGCCACATTTTATGTTTTTTTCCCAGTAGGCTAAATTCAGAAAATAAGCAATAAATGTGCATTAAAAAGTCCAGAATGTGTTCTTTGTACTAATTTACAAAATGTTCTTCAGGTGCCAAGGTATCGTAAATCTTGACCTGTGGGCGGATTTAGAGGTCATGGCTTTTCCCACAAGTGCATTCTTATGGGATCTGAAATTGCCCTGTCTTATACTGCTTGCTTATTCATGTACTTACTCTTTGTATTTTGGCCACAGATTCTTCATGACCGGCTACCTGCCGCTGGGCTTTGAATTTGCAGTGGAGCTCACGTACCCAGAGTCTGAGGGCACATCCTCGGGCCTACTCAACTGCTCAGCACAGGTACACTGAGAACTGACCAAAACTCTTTGCTCCCCGAATGTTCTCTTTGTGTTCTGTTCATTTTTTAAGAACTATTCTGAATGACAACGTTAACAATAGGAGAAGAAATTTAAGGCTGTGTGGTGTGAGCATAATACTCAAAGGGTGGTAGTAGCCTAGTGAGTAAAACACTTGCCTGTGAACCCGATGACCACAAAGTTGTAGGTTCAAACGCCCCCCCCCCTTAACCCTCAGTGTCTCCAGGGGGACTGTCCCTGTAACTAACGATTGTAAGTCGCTCTGGATAAGAGTGTCAGCCAAATGCCATAAATGTAAAAGACTAAATGTCACATGACTGCTTTGTCTAGAGCTCAGGGTCCTGCCCTGAATATTTTTGACGCTTTTCGACTGGCCCAAGGAACTGCGCCGTACCACAAAAAAATGTTTTTCCATTACAAATAAAGTGAACCTCACCCGAGCCAGACCCGAGCTGCTCGACAGCAGGGCTAAAAGCAGGCCGCAGCCAAGCTGACTACATCACTGCTTTCTGACTGGTCAAAACATTGTCATGACAAAAGACAGACTTGGAAAGAGGCCTTTTTATGTCTGTGCAAAAAAAACAACAATGGAGATACAAACTAAAAACTGGGAAGTCAACGGAGTACAAGCACGACTGTTTATTTGGGCTGAAGTTAAATTTCCGTAGGAGGTTTCTAACACTGTGAGAAATGTGAAGGTCTACCAGGACATCACTAACAAGTTAGCTGGCTTAGGTTTTCAATGCATAGCTAAACAACCACAAGAAAAAATTGAAAACTCAAACAAAACTATAAAAAATAAAAGACCACAGTGACTAATGCAACTTTGACAAAAAAAACCTTCGGCTGGTTCAACTCCATGGACGTTGTTTTAGGATGATGACCAGCCATGTACTGTGGGGAGAGAATTGCACTGCTGACACATCCTAAACACAGTTACCGGTGATACACTGGAAAATCAAAGCGTGCTGCTAATTCCGTGCCATTGCAGTACGGTTTAGGTACAGCACAGTTCCTGTATGCCTATGGAAAAGTGCCTTTAGTGTTTTCCTTATCTAATACAAGCACTTCAACTTTGTAAGCTCTGTTAATTAAAAGATTAATTCGATCAGATGTTCCAGGACCCAGAAAAACACTAAAATGTGCCAGCCTTTCAAACCACTGGCCTAGAATACGGCACTTTGGTAGGTTAAGGTTAAGATGAAAACAGAGATAGCTGGAAGTGCAGGATGGAAAGATGAAAAGATCGTTAAGATTTAGAAAACCTCTCAGTGGCATTCACAGTCATTCTATGATTTATTTTAAGCATTTGTGAAAAAGGTTCTTTGGACACCTAAAAACCTATGCAAGAACCAGATGAGGAACCTAAACATATTTTAACCCAGAATAATACATTGACAAGAAAGATGAAACTTATTTGTTCATACTTTAATTAGCCCTGTTTCGATTGGATCAAGAGGACATCTGTAGTCAGTTTTTACACGAGCAAGTTTCTAGTGGGTTGTATTTTCTAAATGCAGGTGTTATGGTGGTGATGTGGTCAAGATGGAAACTCAAGATGGTTGAGAGACTCTTCCAAAATGTGTTGTTGAATAGCTGTCAAAACCCAATTTTTCCAATGCAAAGCAAAATCTGCCTGGAAAATCACCAGATGTGATATAAAAATCTGAGATGTGTCTATAAATCTACTGTGTTTGATGAAAAACAGTAGGTAATTCAATCTGTCATTTTCTCAGGAGAGGACAGAAGAAGACGCTGACTCGCCTGATCCAGAATTAAATCAAATCGCTGAGTAGCACCTGTAAAAAGGCAGTTTACCCCAGGAACCCGTGTAACTGTGTCGCTGGGCGGCAGAATGAGCCCTTCTCAAATGCTTTGGTAGCGAGCGAGGAATGTGTCCCAAATCCTTGACTCCATTTACTTTGATGGATTATGCAGAGCTTGATAGAGAGTGAGAAGAAATGAGAGAGCAGAGGAGAGCAAGGCATGAAAGAGAGAGCTCTGGTAAAGTGTGCACTGGGGTGGAAGGGAGGAGGAAGAAAGGAGTGGATCGAGGGACACTCTCGAAGGCCATGTGTCACTCTGAGAAAGATATGAGTCAACAGCCACTGAGACAGAGATGATATGAGTGTTCACCAGAATGATACTCAAGATTCTTTATTTGTCACATGAATAGTTATACAAAGTACAACACGCAGTGAAATGTATCCTAAACCGCTTCTATTTGACTGTGCGAACATTGATAACTAAGTACAATTTTAAATTAAACACAAATCTGAAAATGTCTAAAACACAAATAAAAATAAAAAATAAGTACAAGTAAAGTAGAAATAAGTATAAAAGTAAGTACAATTTTAAATTTAGAAACACAAATCTGAAAATTTCTAAAACACAAATAAAAACACAAATCTAAAAAAAGTAAAACAGCTTAAACAAGGAGCAACACAAGTTAGGGGTAAAATATGTAAATAGGTTTTTTTTTTTTAAAGTTATAAGTAAGTGTTTATGAATTAAACTCCATTTTTTTTCTTCTCTCTTCAGGTGTTTGGAATCATATTCACGATCTGTCAAGGCAAGATCATTGACTACTACGGCACACTATCTGGCAACATCTTCCTCTGCTTGTTCCTCTTTCTAGGCACTGTTATGACAGGTAGGGGGCAATTTAATGCTGAAAATCAATTACAATAGACACTCCTCCTACAGTATGACATCACAATGATGTCACTTGTCCTTGTGACATCACAATGGCTGATGACATAACAGGATTCCAACACATAAAGTCAGTGTCACCTAAAGAGCCAGTGTTAGGTAATGGGTGTGTGTGTGCGTGAGTGATGGGGGGGGGGTAATATCTATGGGTGGGTATTGCCCTCTAGTGGCTAAATGAAAGTATTACATAAAGGAGAAAAAAAAACCCAGATCACAGAACAGAGTACATTATTTTTTTAAACTGTTTTGACACCACTCCCTCCGTCTCCACAGCTTTTATAAAAACAGACCTGCGGCGGCAGAAGGCTAACCAGCTGGCCGAGGCAGGGGCAGTAGCAGTAAGTGTTTGTTTTATAGTTGTATCTCAACTTCAGCTTGAGCTCATCACTCATAACTGCAGAACAGTTCATGCAACTAAATGCTGGTTTCCTCTATTTGCTCCACTGGGCATGTAGTATGTTTGTGTGTCTGAATGCATGAGCAGACGTCTAAAGCCTTCTGACGTTCTTTCCTTCTGTATGTGACTGTTAAACTGGGCTGCATGAAATATCACTGAAAAGAGACCCTGCTTAACTGTCTGCAAGAGACTGGAACTCATTCAGATTGTTCTTATTTCTCATCCACTTGGTGAAATTAAACACATATTTAATCATAAAACTGATGTGTGCATTAGCTACACATATCTGACCAGATTCCTTCAGTGTTTACAGTTATTTTACTGTGTCTTCATCACAGCTGTTAAGGCACATTCATATATAATACATAAATAATGTCATTCACTTCATTGGTCGAACTATTTTGCATATTTTCTACCTGTTCTGAAAGTTACTTACTGTTTTTAATAAACCTTGTTGGGTAGGTTGGTTTCCAGTAAGTCACGGGGGTAAATATCTTTGGCTTTATCTTTCATTTCAGAAAGAACCATGAACTTCAATTCAAACTCAAGTAGCTGAACCTGTCAAATAATGATCATAATTACAGTCACATTAACCTCATTTCAGAGCGCAAAGCTCTTCGTGAGGGCTAAAATAAGACATGAAAAGTATACAAGGAAGGTTCTTGTTTGAGTGGAATTATGTGTTTAATCACTTAAAGGAATGGTTTGAGGGGGGGAAAACAAACACATTAACTTATCAACCTCAGATGAAACTGATCAGCTGGAGTCCAAATGTTTCATATTTAGTTTGGCAATAGAGCTAGGATGTTGCAAACAGTAGTAGTCAATAGGCATCCGAACTCTCCATAAAATACTTCCCAAAAACACCTCTTGACCTGCTCAAACTGCATTCAGCTCTTTAGACTTGTGGATGTGGTTTAGGACAGTATGACTTACTGTGAGCTATAAAAATTAAGAAAACTTCTCATCCACAAGATGTCATTCTAGACAACACCAGGCCTGGTGTTCATAAAGCAGAGGTCTGGTCCTGGATCACATTTCTCTGGATTTTTGATGGACATTGCCAGAAGAAACAATCAGCACTTCTCCTGAGGTGGATTGTGTAAAGTGACCATTTGTCATATGTGAACACAGCTCACAGGGTGAGCAGCACAAAGTTCTTTCTCTGCATTTAACCCATTCACCTAAGTGAAGCAGCAGGCAGCCAGGAACAGAGGTCCCTCGCTCAAGGGAACCTCAGAGGTTCCATTAGGGACTTGAACCCACAACCTTCTGATTACAGGGCTAACTCCCTAACCACTAAGCCACTAGCTGCCCCGTTTGTAAAGACAGACCCTGTTGTCTAAAAAGGCTGCCCGCTGTGTTCGGCTACATCGTGTTTTGTTCATTTTTATAGCTCACAGTAAGTCATACTCTGTCCTAAAAAACAAATCCACAGGTCTAAGCTTCCTTACTGAAGAGCTGGATGTAGTTTGAGCAGGCTGAGAAAAGTTTGAGGATGTTTTTATGAAAACTATTTGGATTTCATGACTATTTGGATGAAATCAGGACTTGATTTCTGTTGTTTGTTAGCAATCATAGCCTTATCCATAGCCTCATAGCTCCAGTTCTAAACCAAAGAAGGAAAATATGGACTCCAAGTGTGTCTTGGCTGATTGACTACATCTGGGCTAAGTGGAAAAATGTGTGTATTTGACTTTTTGCTGAACTATTCCTTTAATGCAGTGCTACCTAATTCCATAAGGGTGCTTGTTTCACAAGGCAACTGAGGCTGTTTTACATTAAACTTCACCTCAAGAAGAACTTAGGAAAGTTCAGGTCAGTTTTGGGCTAAATCCCTTTACTGTGAATGAAACTATGGGATAATGCACCTTGTTTTGTTCTGTTTCTACAGAAGGAGTCAGGAAACCAAGAAGGAGAAATATCTTTACCACTGAAAGAGGCCAAGGTCTAGGAGTGAAGATTCCTGAGCAAACAGTGAGAAGGGAGATTCATCGCAGCCACACTAACCACACTCAAGGAGAGGTGTTTTCCTATGCGAGGAGTTTTATCACACAGATTTGATTGCTTATTGGCAAGCAAAATGACCTCGAATGGATCTCTTGACTCATAGGAGGGCCAGTGTGGTCGGTTGAAAATGAGCTAAAATCATACTGTTCACTGAAAAACATTTTTAAAATGTAAATCACTACTGAAAAATTGCAGTGTTTAAAAATGCGAATACGTCTATGAAAGCACAAACATGGAAATGGCAACAGTGCTCTAAAACTGACAGTAGTAATAACTGAAGTCATTTATGGAGCTGAAAGGAGTTCATTTCTATTTATTTATACAATAAATTAAGTACTAACTATGCAGAATATGCACTTTAAAATTTAGAGTTATTTAACCTCTATTTATATTATATTTTTAGACTTACAACATCTCCATCTCAGTAACTAGATTTAATGCAAGATTGCACTTCCCTTAAAGTTTACCAATCCAGTGTTGGCCATCATCAAGAGATCATGAGTTTGATTAATTAATGCCACTACTATCTGTAGCCAGGAGTCAAATAGGCTCCGCCTCTCCCTGGCTGATGTAACTGATTGGTTGTTGAGCGGTCCAATGATGATGTATTAACATGTTTGAAAAGATGTGACTTTTTATGTGACTTTGGGAAGCAGGTGTTAGCCTTCACCCTTGTAGTGCTGGTTGGTGTGATTGGTAGAAATCTAGCTAGTGGGTGGTAATTGGCAATGACTTAAATGCAGAAAAATTGTGTAAAAAAAGAAATCAAAAAGCAAAGTTGTTCAGATAGCAATGATACTTGTTATCTCCAGTCATCTGGCTGTAAGGGACTGAAATGACCAGAGTTTAATGGCTCAGTAAAAGTCTCCATTATGACTTCTCTTTAAAGATCACTGAGGAGCCTCTTGTTAAAGAACAAGAGGCGTCTCTTGTTTCTGTGATGTTTTGGGTTGATGCTGTGCATCGTAGTATTATCTCTGAGCCAGAATGATTCTGCTTTGGAGACTTGCTGTACAGTATTGGAGAACATTTTGTGTACTTGTAAAGGCACTACATTGTCCTGCTCTTGGATACTGAACAACTGAACAACATTTTGGTTTGAACAAAATGAGCAGTTGATCGTTCTTGCCTCTTGCTTTGACCCTCATGCTGTGTTTCAATTGGCTTTACTTCTTCATTGTTTGGGACTACAGAAGCCCCAGTGCTGTAATGAAAACAATAATAATAATTTAGAAATTTGTGTTTTTTTCCTTCATTTTTTGGCTCCTTTTGATTTAATCAAAGTGACTGAAAATGACTGAGGCCTGGTAAGATACGTAAACTCTGTTAAAAACGGAACATTGATTTTTTTCAGTGTTAGGAAAAAGCAGAAAGCATATATTTACCAATAAAATACACATAAACCTTGACAATCTAAGAGCCTCAACAACAAAATATAATATCAAATATTTCACTACTGTGTCTGTTTGCCTTTATCAAATCATTATTTTTTTTTCAGGAGACATACTTTTGGTTTTAAATCCATAGCACAAGACATTAGATCTGTATTATATGATCAGACACAAGAGGCCTTAATAATTTTTATCATATAGGTGCACTAGGGTTTTGCTGTCTCAAGAATAATATCGCCAAAATGTTTTGATATGAATCATTTCCATTGCCATTACTCATCTGATGTAATTGATGTAGTTAAAACTAACTCATGTCTTTAATATCTTCTCAGAAAGTAAGTGTATACTATTTTAAGTTCTAAACAAAGGAGCCAAGGATCCACCAAACTTCAAGACTTGGTGATTTTGGACTGTATAGCATTAGTACCTACTTGGCAGAAGGTAACTGGTACCCATGAGGGACGTTCTCTAGCTCTTCTTCGCATTTTGTGCATTAGAACTCATTGCATAAAGTGGTCTCATTGGAAACATTGTGGTTACGTTCTTATGCTGTTCTACTAAATGAATTATTTATATGATCTGGTGCTGTGATGGTGTCAGTCTGGTATGTAAGTTATCTAGTTATCTTCCTTTTTAAATCTATGCACAGGAGAGATACATAGATACATGATACACTGTTAGTAGGACCCCACTACAAGCACTTGATTTCAGCTGGGTTTCCTAACAGAAATGGGAATTCGACTGAACCGAGTTCATATTTAATTTTATTAAAATTATGGGTATGTTCTACAGTTTTTTTGTATTTTATTTTATTTGGGTTTGTGTAGCAAAAACAGTTCTTTTTTACATGACCATTTCCCACCCTCTCTTCATCCCTTATAATTAAAAAAGGCTGTTTTTGAAGCTTAGTGTCCACATACTGTATGTACTGTATAGACTGGGGAACATTACTTTTTAACTGATGTACGTCGCTTTGGATAAGAGCGTCTGCTAAATGCCGTAAACGTAAACGTAAACGTAAACTGTTTATATTTGCACTGTTCATCAAACTTTTAAACATTTAAAAAAAGGTTTTCAGTGATATGGGCCCTTTACGTTTAGAAAAGACATAAATTAGCAACCTTTAAATACATACCAGTTATGACAATATCATGACATGCTCAGGTTTATATAGACACACTGTGCTGTACATAGAAAAAGCACTGAAGGACACTTACTGAGTGCATGCCACCAAAAAAAAAAAAATATTCATCTCATAAACACCACAATTATTGAACAAAGGTACAATTTAAAACATTCTACTTATTAATGCCCCTGTTTTTTATACATTACATAAATTATTTATTTAGTACAGTTTCCTTTTTGCATGTTGAAGAAAATAGACAACCTCCCAGATTATTACTGTCTGTGTGCTTTTTAAGTGAGAGCAGTCCAGTATTAAGAAACAGTGCATGCTTTAAATGCCTTGCAGTTGAGGCTGAGATGACTGACATCAATGAGCTCAGTCTTATTTCATGAGATAACTGATCAAAAGTATGACAGAAATGCACAGCATGTAGACCACACAGTAGTCAGTGTAAACCTGAAGTACCCTGGGCGTTCAGTTGTCCTGTTCAGTTTCGCTGTCTTTGTCCTTAGGTGACAGTAATGAAGCCATACAGTCACATCTAGGCCCTGAAGGACATCGAATCACTGAGGCATAGATTCAGTTTCTCTTCTTCTGGCGTGCTCCACTTACTTCCTGCGGCTCTGCGATGCACTGGAACCCAATTAACATGCACACAATAGAAAAACCTGGAACAAAAAGTTGAGAGAAAAACAATGAGGCCAACATACAGTGAAAGCAAAGGTTCATAATAAAGAAGCCATATGTTAAGATTCATAATTTACATACCCATAATTGCATTAATGAGCTTGTGACAACCTAAATGATGCTTGTGAACCTGCCTGCTAGGGTGTTTTAAACTCTGTTGGAAGGAAGTTGCAGCAGAAAGCAAAAAATGTCTTTTTTAAGACAAAGGAATGATATTTTTCCCCTACCAGTAATAGGGCTGGGTATCGAGTTCGATACGTTTTAAGCACCGACCGAATCGTCTCGATACTATCGAGTATCGAAAAAATCATTTTCGTTCGGTACCAAATTTCAATACCTAAGGGTATAATCTTGTCAACGTCAGTGAGCTAGAAAACGTGCGGCATCCTTAGGCTATGTTCACACTTAGC
>JBBPCZ010076287.1:0-11831 GCA_037974445.1 Brycinus macrolepidotus | reverse complement strand
TGTGGAAGAACTTGACTGGCCCTCACAGAGCCCTGACCTCAACCCCATCCAACACCTTTGGGATGAACTGGAACAGAGATTGCGTCCAACATCATTGTCTGACCTCGTAAATGCTCTACAGAATGAATGGACACAAATTCCCACAGAAACACTCCAGAATTGTGGAAAGCCTTCCAAAAGGAATGGAAGCTGTTATAGCTGCAAATGGGGAACCAACTCCATATTAAAGTCTATATATTTGAATCCAGTGTCATTAAAGTCCCTGTTGGTGTAATGGTCAGGTGTCCCAATACTTTTGTCCATATAGTGTATATGTATATGGTGCTATTGTATAATATAGCTTCTTAAACTCTAACAATACTACTACTACTACTACTGCTTCTACTACTACTACTACTACTACTAATAATAATAATCTATATAACCCCTATCGCAAACTCAAGGTCGCTTTACAGGTCAAACATTAAAACAACATTACTAGATATAGAGCATAAAGCAAAGACAAACAGCAGAATACCAACAGTAGATGACAGTCACAGAGCCATAGCACTAACAGAAAATGTACATTGTAATTGTGTTCTGAAAATACACAAAGTATGTATTATGGAGATTCTGAGGAAGCGGGTTCCAAAGTTTGAGGGCTACCACTCTCAATGATCTGCCTCATATAGAAGATAATCTGGATTTAAAAACTCTGGCAAGGCCAGTTCCGGATGAACACAGTGAGCGAGCGAGAGTGTATGTGTGGTGTAATTCAGCCAGACAGGCAGGGGAAGATCCATGTTATCTCCAAAAAAGGTAAATTTATAGAAGGAAAATGTTTTTTAGCTTTAATGTAAGTTAAAGGAGACACACTTTACTCTTTTTCCTAATTAAGTTAGCTCCTTGTCCTCTTTTGAAAAGAACTGTAAGGAGTATAAAACAAAAGCCTTAATTCATTCTTTGGATCATGAGATTCACCCTGTCATTTATTCCTCTGTGAAGAAAAGCTCATTTTCTGACTGTTGATTTTGTTTATTAATCACCAGTGCTCTCATTGGCTGTCTCAGCTGAGGGGTGTGGCTCTGTAGTACTGGACAGTTCAGTAAGAGCAGCAGAGCACAGTTCTGGAATTCCATATATGCATGCATCCACGTTGAACATATATCCATGTGTGCGTGTTTCCATTCAGATCTGAACACCACTAGTTTACGCAATGTTTCTTGTTTGTTAACCTAAACACAGAGCACTGACCTCAGACAAGTAGTTGACATCACTGTCTTTGAAGCAGGGACGAATGTATGCATAGACGGGAACAGCAGGGGTCTTGCTGGAGAGCCTGGAAACCCTCAGGGCCTCCTGTATCCTGTGACGGACATAGAGCTTGGCCTTGTGGGATTCCTTTAGCACAAGTTCCAAGTAGATGGAGGGAAAAAGTGCAGTGGATTCATCCCAAAGCCAGTGCAGCTCGTTATTTCTCTGCTTTTCGATTTCTGGACATTCTCCAGTATACAGCTCCATGTTATGGTTGTAATCATAGTTATAACAGTCAGGGTACAAGTAGTAGCCCCAATTACGTGATGGCCTCAATTTCTTTCCAAGGTTCAAAGATTTAAGGAAGTATGTCTTTGCTGCTTCCTCAAAAGTACTTACTGCTAAGGCTTGTGCTTCTTCATATGACAGAGATAGGTTCTTCTGCATGATGACTTCTATAGATAGCTCCCTGTAGACGTCTTTGCTACCCCAGTTGCGGCTCCACTGAGGCCTCCACTCCTCAAAGTCCAGTATGACGAGTCCAGGCTGGTCCTCTGGAAGGTAGAAGATGATGTTCTTTTCAGCCACCTCCCAGTGCTCCTGGAAGTCTATCAGCTGTGGAAGTCCAGCTTTAAAGTGCTTTCCACTTTCCTTGTCCACATATGGGAAGACGCCAAAGCGATCAGAATAGAAGATGGAGACACTTTGATTAGTGGTTGACTTTAAAGTGCTGCTCACCATTTGGAAGTTAGACAGATCTAGTTCAACACCAAAACGACTCTTGCAGAGCTCTGAGGGAGCATTCCAAATAAACAGGTAGGGAAAGCCTGGTATTAGAGGTGAAGCAGTAATCACTGCCCAGCAGAAAGTGAAAAACAGTACGAGCAGCAACAAATGAATCTCCCACATACTGCTGAAGAACACCATGTTATGGTTTTGGCCTTATCAGTCCCTGGGGAAAAAGGTTTCCTTAAAATAAGTGTACAAATGAATTTAGCACTGTAATCAGTTTCAGTTTCAGTGGCGAAAAATTAGTGTTAAATTATTAAAACTCTTTAGTAGAGTGAATTAAAATGACTTTAAATATATGTTCAAAAAAGTTAACTTAAAAAGTATGTCACTTAGAAGTTGAAAGCAGTTGTGTATCAGTACCTAAGTGACTGCTCTTCTTTGTGTTTTTTTTAGAATAATAATAAATAACATATTGTTATTTAATTTTTGCATTCATTTAAAGATCCTCATTATGACATCAGTGGGAAACAACATTCTGTATCGCCAAATGGTTTATGCATAATGTTAAACAAGTCATTTAAAATAGCAAACCTCTTTGTTTCCATGCCTTATTTTTCTATGGCTTGTTCTATGCACTTTTATTGAGACTATTAAGCCAGTCTGCCTTTATTAACTCCCTCACCTGAATGTTGTTAACTCTGTAATAAGTGTCAAAATACATGTGTCTGGTTTATTTGCCTTGCCTTGCCTATATTGATAAGATGTATCTTTGAAGTATATTTCGAAGTATATTTGAAGAAGTTAATAACGCCAGTGACATTTTGCATTATGTACCGTGTTTGTTCATAACTATAACGCAGTGTTTTCAAATATTGTCTTTACCTAGTCTGCCAGGTCATGCTTCTGCATGTCTAAATGCAGTAAGTGTAGAAAGACAATAAGCTGACAATATTGTTCACTGGCTACTAGTTTCTGTCTTGGTATGTATGTAATTTAAGGTGCGTGTGTGTGTGTGTGTGTGTGTGTGTGTGTGTGTGTGTGTGTGTGTGTGTGTGTGTGTGTCTGTGTCTGTGTCTGTGTCTGTGTTTGGTAGTTGAATTAATCGCTGCCTGAACAAAACTTTTCTATCTCCTTTTTTTAATTTAACATTATTAGCCATTGCATTGTGTGAAAATTTCATGGTAAATGGGCTGACATAAAAATTACAGTAACTTACAACTACATTTGACAATTAGGTGATGTTATGAAATAATGTTATAAAAACATGACATTGAAGAATATTTTTCCTTCTCCTGAAAAGTTACTGTTTTGAAGATCTGTTGTGTTGGAGATTCTGTTTTGGAGATCTGTTAAGTTGGGAATATAAGGATATCATAGATGCTGAACAACTTGTTGGAAAACTGTTGAACTAAATAATGGACAATACAGTGACAGTATTTTTCACTCATTTTCTGTAACCGCATAATCCTTACTAGGTTCACGCGTGCCCAGAGCCTATCCTGGACTCAACAGGCACAAGGCAGGGACTCACCCTGGGTGGGGCACCAGTCCACCGCAGGGCACACACACAGCATTCACTTACACACTCACAGAATCCAGTATTTTTCAGTCATTCTTTATCAATCTCAGATTGGGAGAATCATTTTTCAGGAAATTCCATTTGCTAAAACATTTTCCATGCTTTTGTCATATTATCCATTTTTGCCAAATAAAATTAGCATAAGGTTTCTAAAACAGTAATACCTTTCAGTAGTAGCATAATATTACAGTAAAACTGTCAGTTAGCTGGTTGGCTGGAAAACATTACACTTCAATGACAACTGGAGTATTTGGAAAAGTAATGGACATGCTGGCAGTGCAGTTATTTCCCACATAACACTGACAGGTAAATCTGTCTGTAAAGACCTTAAAGTCACTTTCAGAAAGCACGCCAATAGCTAAGTGTTTCCCATTCCATTTTTGAATATAGAAGCGATCTGAGTTGAGGTGAAGGTAGTCGTCTGAATTGGGGTTCTTGCGGACGCAGCGCCCGTTGCCCTTGCACAGAGTGTTACTACAGAGTTTAGCAGCTGCAGTAACATTGGCTACATAAGGGCTAAGAGTGGAGTCCAGGTAGGAAGCCAGTCTTTCACATGAGGCCTGCAGGGGAAAAAGAATAATGTAGAGGTCAAATAAAGAAAGTTTAATTGAAGATTTTTTTTAAACCTCTTTTTTCAACAACCTGTGACAATGGAATAAAATGTTTCCAGATTAATATCATTATACATGTCAGTGTTAAAACATATGTCAGATTTGATGACAAAATGTTGAATACAGGAAATGTCCATTCAAAAGTTAAACCTACTTATGATCTTAACAGAATTCTGACTTTAGTCATTTTGAAATGTGTGAAAATACTTGCAAACATTTGACAGCTTGTTAGTAGCTGCAGTTCTTAATTTTTCTTGCTGAATGATCTGTTTCAGGTGGCAGAACTTTTATGACAAGCCAATGCTCTAAATATGAATGTATGTATATGAACATGTATGACCATACGTGTATGAGACATATAGGATTTCAACATTAGCTTAGAATTCCCATATGGGTGCTTTCCTTATTACCTTGTTGCTGTAGTCAGTGCTTGAACCCCAGAGCACTGCACCTGATGCACCTAAAGCTGCACTCTCCCCAATAGTCCTGACTAGATCTACCTGTTGAGAGGTACAAAGAAAGTACAAAGAAAGATTACAATTAAATTTGCAAATTAAACGTTTTAGAAGTAATGGTGTGTGGTTGTAAATGTAAAAAATACCATTTACCAGTATGAACTGGATAGACTCACCTCTGTCAAGTATACTGTGCTCTGATCACGGAAAAGAGCTCGTAAATAGATGTAGATAGGGGCCGTGTAGGGTTTCTTTGGGAGAGCAGAAACCCTCAAAGCTTCCTGTACCACGCCTCTGATGAAGAGAGCTACTTTAGGATCTTCTTTCAGGTGGAGTGGCACGTATGCAGAGGGGAACAAGGCTGTACTGGCCTCCCACAGCCAAAGGAGCTCATTGTTACGGGTTTTCTCCAACTCTGGGCACTGTCCTGTGTACCCGGGTTGAGCCCAGTTGTAATTGTAGCAATCTGGAAACAGGTAGTAACCCCAGAGATGCTCTGGACGTTGTCTGATCCCCAGTTTTATTGTATCTTCCATGTGAGACCTGGCTGCTATCTCAAACTCTTCCTTAGCAACAGCAACAGCTTGGTAGCTGGATAAAGATGGTTGTTTTTCGTTAACAAACATAATGGACAACTTCTGATAGATAGTTTTGGATTTCCAGTTTCTCGCCCACAGTGGACGCCAATCTTCCCAGTCAATTACAGCCAAGCCAGAGTTGGACTCGGGAATGTGCTGGCCGATATCATATTGAGCTTTTTCAAGGCTGGCTGTCAGGTTTGCCTTCTGAGGAATACCTCCATTGTACTCTTTCATGGTGATGGGGTCTATGTATGGATAAAGTCCAAGCATATTGACGTAGAAGAGAGAAAGAAACTGCTCAGATTTTCTGCCGGGTGAGGTGACTGCTTGGAATGCTGAGTAGTCTAAAGCTATTCTGTTAGCCTTGCACACATAGTTAGGAACATTCCATATGACAGCAAAGGGTGTGTTATGGAAGAGAGGAGCAGCTGTGAGGGGTAGAGACGAGGCAATGCCGAGGTAGCAGTTCGTAGACTGGATTAAGAGGAACAGGAACATCTGAGGTCCTCTCATCATTTGGCTGAAATAGCACATTGTTGCACCCTGAAAGAAATACACAGAAACTCCTACTACAAAGTACATGAAAGAAGCAAAGGAAAGGAATTCAAAAACATCCATAGGGAAATACGTGATTTAATCGGACCTTACCTGAATGAATTTGACTACTTAAAAGCATGGCTTGCACCACTATATATATAGTTCAGCAGCACCTTATCATAGGTTGCTCTTGTCAATTTCATCTTGTCCTCGTATACGTTTTTCTTGTCAACTCTGTACCATAAGATATCGTTAATAACTGCTGACGATGAGAAAGTGCCCGCATCTCAGGAATCTTTGTGCCTGCCAAGTACCTGATACAGTTAGTAATTATCACGCCCGTTATCCTGTAACTGCAAGGTCAGGCCGTCTAGCCTCCTCCCCTCTGCTGTACACACACACACACACACACAGTTTCACAAATTTGCTTCATCTGCCTGTATGTATGCTGCCTGCTACTTGCAATAAACTACAAGCCTAGGACATAGCAATTTTGTATGGTGTTTCCTTTCTTCTCAGAGGCCTCATGCGCACAACCGGGAATGACCTGGTTCAGCAAAGCAGATTTAAATACAAATGTACTTGCTTTTTTATCCAACTTCTAGTGGTTATTGTTGTGACACCTTGGCAACTGTCCAAAGCACTGCAGTATAATAAGTCTATAAAAAGAAGGATACAAGTTATACAATGAGGAGTACATACTGACTGTGTATTAGTCATTGAGTGGACAGTGAGTGGGCACTGTTAAAAAACTCCAGAGCAATCAGCTCTGTGTAGCACACATATACTATCATGACACCACCATGTTAGGGTCACTGCTGTGCTGAGAATGATCCACCACGCAGATAAAACCTCCTCACTGGTGGTCCTGTGGATGTCCTGACCATCAATGAATGGGGTTAAGGGGGCAAATAATGCAGAGAAACAGATGGACTGTAACTGTAAACTACTAAGTGGAGTTGACAGTGAATGTAGATGCAAGGTCAGTCATCCATTAGTTTTTCATCAGTGGTCAGTTTCTGGACAAAGGACACTATTGGCTACATAGTTCTAGTTTTTGGACTATTATAATCTTTGAAGTGAAAATGAGGTGTTTTAAAACTTCAGTGTGTGACACACTCTGTACAGCCCATATACACACACAATGTTATTCACTTCACCTGTCAGTGTCTTTAGTGGTGAGGCTGATCACTGTGATTCTGTGTTTAATTCAAACAAATGGTGAAGTGCACACAGAAAAGGAGGAACCACAGATCTTCATGATGTTATATAGAGTGAATCTTCTGGAAACTTGGAGAACAGAGCAGCACAGTGCCTGAAGTTCCGTAATTGATTGTTCATTGTTACCCTGAATTTTCTGAGGACTTAACTCATAAAAGTATGTTAATTGTGTTATTGCAAGGACTGATGATCTCAAGAATGGCCCAACCTTGCACATACTATAAAGTTTTATGACCCCTGTAGCATTAAGAGAAGCTCAATTGTGGAATTAATTAAGATTATTAGATATTCCTAATTGATTTCTAAATCATTTATTATGTTAATCGAATATCTTGTTTGCTTGTGTCTGCTGTAACATCTTTACAGAGTGTGAATATGCCACGTAAAGAAGTAACAATCTTCATCTGTATCACAGTGGAGCACCATCCAGGCTCAGCCTCTAGGCCAGACAGAGCTGCGCTGGCAGCAAATTAGTGACTCAGGGCTCTGCCTTGGGTGTTGCCTTCAGTGAGTTCCATTTCACTGGCCTGCAGAACTGAGACCAAATATTATCCCTCTTTCCAGTGGACAGACGTGCATTATTACACACTTTAATGGGTCAGTCCATCACTGCCATTTCCTCTAAGTGGCTTTACCCAGCTAGGGTCCACCACTGGGATTTCTGGACAGCCATTGAGCCCTAACTCTATCAGAGGTTCCCCGGAATGTGTCATGCTCAGTTTCTACAGTTACCTGAGGATTCTGTGTACCTTCAATAAGCAGCTGGCAAAGGGAGGCATAGATGTTGATAACTATTCTTTACCAGTGTAGCAGTGTGTGTCTTCCTGCACTCCTATTCACTTATTTTAAAGTTTACATTACATTTGGATTTACATGTTTGCTATTTACTAACAACTGAATCAAGTCACACCAAGTCACACAACTGCAATTACTGAAACATCTGTTTTGTTTTTTTTTACCATGAGTGTGAGTTTGGAACGAACCAGTTTGTTCTGTGAACACATATAAACAGGGAGACCTAGATAAGCAAGCATGGGAGTGGACGTTTACACAAAAGCCTTCAAGGTCCCTGCTAGCAGGCACAAAATATCTCTGGAGCCAAATCAAAACAATGACCCAGAGTCGTACATGAAGGTTCAAAAGTTTGATACCTTAAATGATATTCATTAAATGCAGACTGCTGGGGAGTGGTGTGGATGCTCGACATCATCTTAGAGGAATGTTTTGGTGTATCTCTAATCAACCAGAAGTTTGGTACACACGTCAGAAATCAGAAATAAAACACACGTAAGCCTTACGTAAGCAGTCTTGGCAATGGAGGATGGTCAAGGTGAGGAAGTGACTGACTACACCAGTACTCAGAAAGTTTCATTAAGTTATTCACTAATGAGAAATGATCACTATATACTTTATAGGTATACTGACCTGTGTTCAAATTTCTAGTTTGGAAGTCCTGGAACCTTCTGTAGAGAGACAGATCGGGGACACTGTGAAAGTAAAAATTCTCTTTTTACCAGATAAATTGAACCTCTGCTCATTTTTGCTGCTTACTCATTATTGAACCCAAGGTGGAAAAGGGGAATTTCATACATGTAAGTTGATGCAACCTTAGAAGTCTTCCCCAAATGGGGTGCTTTCCTGGACAGATAAATCAAACCAGTGTTTGCTGAATGGAATATGAATACAAACTTCCCTTTTTAGTTAGTTCATGGCTCATTCTGACATTAAAGAACCAGTGTTGGGAAAATTACCAGCTACACACATTGCACTATTAAAAGTAATCAAAAAAGCAAGTCATTCATGTATCATGTATCCAGCCACACATATATTCATCTATTCTCTGAGCCGCTCATCCTAACCAGGGTTTCAGGGGTTGCTGGGGCCTATCCCAGCAGTCACAGGGTGAAACCAGAGTACTATGCAGGGCAAGCATATAGACAAACACACTCATACCTAGGGGCAATTCAGCATCACTGACTTACAAGTCTTTGTACTGTGGAAAAAATCCCACAAAAGCATTGGGAGAACATGCAAACTGGCCAAAAATGAAACCTAGAACCTTCTAGCGTAAAGGCTCCAGGTTTTGCATGTAATGAATAGACTTCCTGACTCTCACCTAGATATCTCTACATATTATCTTGTGCCACATTGGCTGTACATCGAAGCATGCTTTTGCTGCTATCTAATATATTTACAGGGCCTTTTTTGACAGCTGCTAAACCACATAACCACATAAATACCATACACACTATACACACCACATACTCATATATTTGACCAAAAATATGTTGACACCCCTCCTGATTATTGAAATTAAGTGTTTCAGTCACACTCATTGCTGACAGGTGTATGAGGTCAAGCACGTAGACATGCAATATCCATAGACAAATAAGTAGTAGAATGGGTCATAATGAGGAACTCAGTGACTTTAAACAACACACCGTCATAGGATGCCACCTCTGCCATGAGTCACTTCATGAACTTCCTGTCCTGCTGAATCTGCAAAACTGTGCTATTTTTGCCTGTAAAAATCACCTATTCCCAGTTGCATCACTTATCACATCTGCAACATCAGCGCAAAAGCTGTGCCTTGGGAGATTAATGAAATAGGTCTCCAAGGCCAAGTAGCTGCACACAAGTCTAAGATCACAATGTGCAATGCCAAACGTTAGCTGGAGCTGTGTAAAGTATGCCATTCCCTGGAGTGATGAATCACTGTCTAATAGACTGCTGGATGAATCTGGTTTTGGTGGAGGCCAGGAAAATTGTACTTAATGGAATGTATAGCGCCATTTATAGTTTGGTGGAGAAGGCTGTTTTTCAGGGTTTGGGGCCCCCGACTGTGCTCCTGTGCACAAAGTGAGATCCATTAACACATGATCTGACAAATTTAGTGTAATCTTTGGAATAAACTGAGACATTGACTGTGAGCTGGGCCTTCTTATCCATCATCAGTGCCTGATCTGACAAAATCGGCACAAATTCTTACATACACACTTCAAAGTTTGAGCCGGTGTAATACAGTAGTATATATTCCATTCATGATAATATTTCGGTGGTCATTACATTAGTCTCCTATTTTAATGTTAATATTAGTCTCTAAAACATTAATGTCAACATTAGTTTCAAGAATGTTAATGTTAACATCAGTGTCTAGAAAGTTAATGTTTTCTTTCATTGTAAAACAAACACTTCTAAAGTTTCACACAATACATTCCACGCAAGAGTCCAAATGGGCCACATTAAGCCCATTCTGAATTCTCTATATTTGTGATGTCACCAAAACCAACATTTTGATATGTATTCGACTATTCCGCTTACAGTAGTTTAGCCCACCCATTCAGGCTGAAGTTATGAGTATTTTAGCTTGGACTACTGTCTGAATGAAGCATGATACAGATGTCATATAATTTAAAAGCCAAAATAACCTGTTTAATTCTAATGGATATAGAGAGGTTGGAAAATTGCCTGGTAAAAGGAATAATGACTTTTCATTGTATGTAGACTCACACAAACTTTACTAAGTTATACTCCTACTTCTAAGACTTACATTTAAATTAACATATAAAGTAAACACTACATCAAGGCGATCTTCATCTCATGTTATGTCTCAGTAAAACCATTTACCAGCATAAACAACACACAGACAAAGCTCATTGTTGTATAAAAACTGTGCATCAATTTTAACACAACGGGTAACTAAATCATAATAGCATACTCCCTCATTTACTTAAATAATTAAAAAAATACATTTAGATGTACATATAAAATACAAACTATCAAGACCTCTTGTCTCAGTGCTGCTGTTCACCAGTGGATTCATTTTGATGCTCTCAACCAACATAAAGACAAGAAAGAAAAGACACTGCATCATGTATGTGCAGTGACAACTGTGAATATTTTTCACACAATACATAATTATTGTAGCCAGTTTATTTTTACCTCTTTAGTGTAATTCCTCTGAGCGTGGAAACATGCAAATAAAGATAAAAAAGAAACATGCATAAAGAATTTCCACTCTCTAATGACCATGGATTCCTGATCTATTATTAAAAATGTTGAGATTTAGATTTAGATTAGGTTACTTTTTATAACCTAGGCAAGTAAAACTTCTCCACACTCTGTCACAGCCAGGTAGAAGATTTCAGCTCAAACATGTAAGGAGAAGACCAGAAACAGGTCAGACAAACTACTAATCATAACAGCATACTCCCTCATTTATTTACATGAAAAAAAATCATTTAAATTTACATACAAAATACAAACTATCAAGACCAGCGTTATCTCACTTCATGTCTCACTGCAGCCGTTCACCAGTGGAGGCATTTTGATGCTCTCAACCAACATGAAGACAAGAAAGAAAAGACATTACATTCTTTAATGCTCAGTGACAACTGTGAATATTTTCCACACAATACATAATTATTGTGGCCAGTTTATTTTTACCACTTTAGTGTAATTCCACAAAGTGTGGAGGTAAGATGGAGGTAAAAACATGGTTTAAGTCATATTTACACATGCAGAACTTTTTCACAAGTAAATTCATCAAAAACAATCTAAACACATCTAAACAACTCTGACAACATGACACTCTCTAAGAGCCACTGAAGCAATGAGATTAGCTTTAGCTAATAATGCTAATAATACTTACCAGTCTGTGTGGAGCACAGACTGGTACATTTCAACATGCAGAGACAAGAAAAAACACACTGCATTACTTTACATACAAGATAAGATAAGATAAGATAAGATAAATCTTTATTAGTCCCACAAGTGGGAAATTTGCATTGTCACGGCAGAAAGTAGACAGTACAAAGGTAAGAGCAGCGAAAATTAAAAAAACAATAGAATAGAATAAAAACTATACCAACAATAAAGTATA
>JBBPCZ010076286.1:0-30335 GCA_037974445.1 Brycinus macrolepidotus | reverse complement strand
GTTAAATCACGGGTCAAATTTGACCCGCTAACACTAAAGATGTGGGCAGCTTTCTAACACATTACAAGGGTTAAACAAATTGATGGTATTTGCATATTTTAATATATTTGTTATCTTTCTATATATTGTACAAAAAAAACATTTAGTACATGACAATAAACTTGAAACATGAATTTAACATATTATGGGACTACAAGCTAATTGCAACAAAAATGCAGATTAAAACACATTTTTCCTTTGTTGTCCTGTACTGTTTACCATGGATGTGTTCAAACAATATGAGCATCAGAAGATGAGCAACAGTGAACATGTTTGTGTCTATGAGGTTACATCAGGCAAGTGATTTATAATATTTGTTCATGCTAAGACAAAATAACAGAAACACCAAGCAGACTGACTCCATTCTAGCAGATTAAGCACATCTGAGGTTTTTGAAATAAAAACAATTCAGAAGTGACAGAACCAAAGCGAAATTTAAACTAAAAAATAAGGGAATCCATGCTTTGATCATTCTTTGTTGTTAAGAACATTGGGTTTAAAGGTAATAATTTTTGGAATGAAACAGGTTTTTTTTTTCAGGATTTCAGCCCAAGGTGTCTCAATTTTCAGTTTTGGTTTTAAAGACATTTCCCAAAATACCTACCTCAGTGTTAGTTTATATTTTGGGTCCTTTTGTAAATTGATGAGCTCCTTCACTCCTTTGTCTCCAGGATCATTCCCTCTGAGATCCAGCTCTCTCAGGGGTGATGAGGGGTTTGATTTCAGAGCTGAAGCCAGAGCAGCATATCCTGTTTCTGTTACACTGCAGCATGAAATCCTGCAGAAAGGAGAGATTTATAATCAAAAACCTAAAATCAAAATTCAAACTTTGATCACTGTTTAGACTTAAAATCTTAACTTTAGTTTTTAGAAATTAAAAATTTGAACTGTGCTTTACAGACTTTTATTCCAGAGTTCGATCCCATCATCACCAATGTGTTTGTGTAATTAATATGAGAAACAACTGGAACTCACCTCAGTGTTTGCAATTTACATTGTTTATTGTTCAGTAGAGTGAAAACTTGCTTCACTCCAGAGTTTCCAAGTTTATTCTCACTCAGATCCAGCTCTCTCAGACGTGATGGGTTTGAACAGAGAGCTGATGACAGAGCAGAACAGCCTTTCTCTGTAATATGACACTTATTCAACCTGAAAACAGATCACAAACCATCTTTAATTATTTAAATGTTTATATGAAATGAATATAAGAAAATCAGTGACATCTATTTGTATTTTCCAATATATCAAATAAATATAAACTTATTTAGATGTTGCCACTATACAAAACACTAATGTTTAACAGAAGCAACTGTAAAGAAATATTATTCCAAATCATTTTAGACCATTTCTATTGTTTGTATTCAGTCTCTTCTTTTTATATTATGATGTTTACACAATGGAAATGTAGCTGCTGTTTTTCTAAATGGTGTAGAAAAATAAAAATCAAAGGAGAGATGGTTTGTTTTGGACAGTGTAGCTCTGCATAAAACATTCATAAAAAATGAACAATTATAATTAAAATTTATGTTTATTAGTCATCCCATTACATGAAATATATATAATAAAATAATATGATTCCATAGATGTTACTTTATGCAGAAAATATAAAAATAAAAATGTCTTACTTAATGATTCTTGGTCTGCAGTGTAAATCCTTCAGCAGAGCACAGAGCTGCTCCATTCCTGAGTCTCCTTGTATTTTCCCTCTCAGATCCAGCTCTCTCAGCAGTAAAGGGTTTGTTCCCAGAGTTTTAGTCAGAGAATCACAGACTATCTCTGCAGGACTTTTCAGAAGTCTGCATCTAAAACAATAACAATGAACATTTATTGCCTCACACCTTCTTTGCCATGTTCAAACATGATGAACATATCTAAGCAAAAAAAGAATAGATTCACTGTCTAGTTCATTCAGGCTCTGATTAGTAGACAGCTATGGTATTTGGTTTAATACTCTGGGTTCATAACATGAGTTACAGTTGGCTTGCTAGGAAATTGCCTATAACACAGTTTATGTAAGGAAAGGAGTGATATGAACAAGCTGAGTCCAGTTTGGCAATAAACAGTGACCATGAGCATACTCTAGGACTATAGTTTAAACTGTGAGTCAGGACTGATATACGTTCAGAACATGGGTATCAAGCATCTCATGAATGATGATGGGAGTGGCCAAGTTGCTTTGGGGCTATTTTTGCTATTTACCCTGAGCTTCATGTCAGAGAAGTACTCAAAGTACTGGTATAAACTAAGCTTTTACACTTTTAAGTCAATAGTTACAGTACAGATTTAAATATTACTATTATTTATTATTTATATATACTATTATTTACTATTTATAATATTTATTACTTATATGTGGAAATGTATATTATAAGGTTGTAACATCACTAGGCACATTAAAAAAGTAACAAAACCATAGCGCAAATAAAATGATGGTATAAAGTGTTTAAACAGAACATTTACTAATTATTTAAATAAGAACCAATTGTATCTACCCATAAGTTATGTTGTAAAAATAATTCACCTCAGAGACTTCAGTTTCCAGCCTGGATCCTCTAATAAATCAGTGATCAGCTTCACTCCTTTGTCTCCAGGGTCATTCCCTCTGAGATCCAGCTCTGTTAGGGATGATGAAGGGTTTGCTATCAAAGCTGAAACCAGAGCAGCATATCCGTCCTCTGTTACATTACAATCTGAAAGCCTGAACAGAGAGAATATATTAGCTTTTCTAAAAAAAACATGATAAAAGCTTGTTATCTCTGAGACCAAAAGAACATAATATCAGAAAAAGTTATGCATTTTTGCTTCATCTTGAAATGAACACTGTATTTAACTGTCAGACATCTAATTAAAGTTACTCAACAGAAGAGTTTATACTGTTTTGTTTGTCAGTAGTGGCAAAGAGGACACACTAGCTAGCACTTTCTAAGATAAACTTGGAGTGGTGGTAAAACTCAACGAGTCAGTATTTTGTAACAGTGGTGCATGCACATAAGTACATACTATGTAAGTATAATATATTTATGTATATATTAGAGAGAAATGCTTTTTGCTATTTAATAAGCTTCCATTACTTTACTGTTGACTAGATATTGTTTGAGTGGTGCACCATCTCAGCCCAGCAGTGACATTGTAGTGGTATGGTAACATGTGCTCATGTGTGCTAGATACACTTCTCAGATATGCTTTATTACCAACACCACGTTCACTACCATGTCACTGCTGTGCTGAGAATGATCCACCATCCACATAATACCAATAGTGATGTTGTGGTTAAAAACAGACCACAAATGAATGGGGTAGAGGAAGAACTCCTCACTTACTGTAGTTTTTCCAGAGTACACTCTGAATTCATTAATAATTCAGAGAGGTGCTTCACTCCAGAGTTTCCTACATTATTCCCATTCAGCTCCAGCTCTCTCAGGTGGGATAGATTTTTTTGAAGAGCTGAGGCCAGAGCAGCACAGCCATTCCCAGTCACTCTGCAGTCGCTAAACCTGCAGATAGACAGAGAGAGAGAGAGAGAGAGAGAGAGAGAGAGAGAGAGAGAGAGAGAGAGAACAAGAGCAGACTGATTAGTTTCCTTCATATTTCCTTTGGTGAAGTCTCTTAATTTCCATTTATTTCATCTAAATGTTTGTGGATTTTTTACATTTTGAAGTGAATAATATGGCAGACAGCAAACTGAAGGCTGGCCCTGCTTGAAATTTCCCAGCTGAATCCAGTGACTATATAATTATGACACTTCAATAATGCTTTAACATCAGGCGACATCCAAACGAACAGACATCGTATTGTTCATGCTTGCACAGAGAACTGCACTGTTAATTTGCATTGTGCCCACCTAAAGTCTCACTCATATTAGGAATGGACATCCCCCCTGATAGTGTACAGTGAAAGAGCTTCATTTATTCATAATCTCAAGGGATGACGTGTGCCAAGAAATGAATTAATTAAGGAACTACACTAATGATACAGTTGTATAACACCCTCAGTCGAATGTCAGCTACACCAGGTGGGCATGATGACCTGCGATGATTAGTCATGGCAAATATGCAGATTAATCGTTGATAAAAAATGTACTTATTATCATTTAATTACAAATCTCATTTGATCAGAAGCACCCATTTTTCATACACCTATATTTCATTACATTGCACTATTCAATGCAGAAATGTTTTAATATAAGTATCCATTGTTGCAGAGATTTCCAATGCTTCAAAAATGCTATTAGCGAGAAAAAGCCACGATAATGCCAATGTCTCTGTGCACAATGATAGACCGTCAGTTATTGCTGTCAATAAACACATTAGCCATCCCTTTTCATAAAATAAATGAATTGTAAATCATAATATTGGAGGAACTGACAGATTATAATTATCTAAAACATTTTGGCATGTGAGCCCTGTTCACTTATGTCTGTGTGAGTGAGAATAAAAATTTTAGAAGGTATTCAAAGCTTTCCTTCCAAAATTATGCCATCCACATATCTATACCGATTTTCTGATTATTATTTTAAATCACAACATACTGTAATTTCAACAATTTGAACTGTGGATTCTCCAGCACAGCACACAGTTGCAACAGCCCAGAGTCTCCCAATTTACTGTCACTCAGATCCAGCTCTCTCAGGTGTGAAAGATTTGAACTGAGAGCTGAT
The DNA here is from genome assembly GCA_037974445.1 of Brycinus macrolepidotus. Taxonomy (NCBI): domain Eukaryota; kingdom Metazoa; phylum Chordata; class Actinopteri; order Characiformes; family Alestidae; genus Brycinus; species Brycinus macrolepidotus. Next base: position 25,639 of record JBBPCZ010076286.1, on the reverse strand, counting down.
GACAGAGCAGCACAGCCTTTCTCTGATATACTGCACTTATTCAGCCTGAAAACAGAGACAGCAGAGAGGGTTCAGTTATTAGGTAGTAATACATACACACACACATACACACACACACACACAGACACACAATATGTAGACAACTAATATCTAGGCAAAACAATTGTCATTATTGATTAAAATATTAAAGGATCTGTTACTTAACTATTCCATGGCATCTCCTTTAGCAACTTCCATTAGAATTTGCATTTTTAGATCGACCAGTGCATCCAATTCATATAATCTGACACATTAAATTTGTTCATAAGAACACTGTAGACACTAACGTTGTAATGTACTATATTTAATAATTTATAGAGCACTTATTTTAAATGTTAAGGACATTTCTATAAGCAAGTAATACCTTGTAGTGCATTATGTATTCTTTACAGCAAAATCATATCTATCTGGTTATTCAGAAATAAGACACACAGTTTAGTAATTTTTTTGTTTTTAATTTGTTAATTGTAGTTTATTGTAATGTATTTTAAAATGCTTACCTGCATGTATGGGAATATAGCGAACCTTGATACACTGCATTACAGTGCTTTATAACATTTGTGTCTTCATGTATTATGAATAGATACAATAAATTATAACAATACAATAAATTATGAAACCTGGCATTTTTGTTATAAACCTGTGTTTTAAAAGTCTTACACATGTGCTTATAACTATTTTTTCAGCAATTAAACAGGTGTATTCAAAACATTTTAAGGTATTATGTATACCACAAAACATTTAATGTAATTCAACTGGTTTTTATTACATTCATTAGTTTTACATCAATTCTACTTTCATTGTTGTAGTCATTTAATGTTTGCATATTTAATTGTAGGTTTATATTTATAAACATATTTTGTTCTGTGTTTTTCACTTCTTGTTATTTTCCTTATATGTTAAATCTGCAATGTAAAGAAATTTGATATGCACTTTAAATGAATGAAAAAATATATTATTATTATTATTATTATTTACACAAAAAGCAGTGTATATTAATACAAATTACAGCAATTTAAAAATATTAACTTAAGTTTTTTTGGTCTGCAGTGTGGATCCTCCAGTAGAGCAGACAGCTGCTCCATTTTTGAATCTCCTTGTATTTTCTCACTCAGATCCAGCAGGTCTGTCAGCAGTAAGGGGTTTGTTCCCAGAACTTTAGTCAGAGAATCACAGATTTCCTCTGCAGCAGAACTTTTCAACAACCTGCCCAGGTAGGAAACACAGCCAACATTATAGTAGCTATATAACTGATGCTGTAGCGTGAAGAAAAAAACACATTTAGTAATATAGTAAAGTAAAGTAAAGATTACTAGTAAAATGCTCACCTCAGTGTTTTCAGGTTACAGTTTCGATCTTTTTGTAAATCAGTGAGCTCCTTCACGCCAGTGTCTCCAGGGTCGTTCCCTCTGAGATCCAGCTCTGTCAGGTGTGATGAAGGGTTTGATTTCAGAGCTGAAGTCAGAGCAGCATATCCATTCTCTGTGATGTTATTATTACTGACTCTGAAAAGAAAATAATATAACAACTTTTAAAACAAACATCTTATTTTAGAATATTATACATTCAATTAATTAGGTTACTTACTGATAAACATTACTAATAAGACTTCACACATATTCAAAGCAACACCACTGCTGTATCTTTTGTGCTTTTACTGCTTGAAAAGGTTCTGAAAACTTTTCTGTTTCCTAAAACCTTATGCTGTATTGTCAAAGTACAAACATTTGTAAAACAACTCACCTGAGTTTTTGTAGCGAGCAGTTTGAACTTTGTAGTAGTTCAGAGAGCTGCTCCACTCCTGGGTTTCCTATTTGATTTCCACTCATATCCAGCTCTATCAGGGGTAATGAAGGGTTTAATTTCAGAGCTGAAGCCAGAGCACCACATCCTTCCTCTGTTACACTGCAGTAGCACAGGCTGTAGAGAGAATCAACAGATGTTGCGTACTGTGGACTTCTTTATTGTCAGAATGTAGGAAAATACAGTGCAGATATGAAGTGAACTGCTTATATTTTGCTGTCCTCATTCTGTGTTAAATATCAACCAAAATATATACTAAAGCTAACAAACACACTAACTTTTAGTATAATGTGCACAAAAGTAAAGAACAAATAAATGAAATACTGAAAGAATAGACATTACACTTTATGTAGGCATAGTTTTAACAATGTTACCTTTTTTCTTGTATATAAAAATTAACAATGTATTACATTTAATGGGCAGTTTTGAAAATGAAATAAACAAAACGTCTCTGACTTTTGTAAAGCTTTAGGAAGTTTGTGAACCCTTTAGAATTTTCTTTATACTTGCTACATGAATCTGATATCTGATCTAAAGCCTCTTTAAACAACTTTTCCTGTAATTGCTGATCAGTACCTCATACTGACATTAATTAAATGTCATGTAATTAAATTTAATTTTGGCCTACTCATTACAGAACTGCTTCAGCTTAGTGATGTTGGTAGGCTTCATTGCATAAATTCCACATTACTGGTTTTATTAACACTTTAGTCATTTGCCAGAGAATACCTGAAGATTTAACTCATCAGAAATTGTTTCGTAATCTCTTTCAGCATGATGACCATTGACAACTACTCACTCACAAACGTGTGGTAAAGACCAGACTTGTAGTCTGATTCAAACTGATTTATAAATAGGATAGGGTCACCTACATTCACACTTTGTTCAATGAATGAATGAAAATCTAATTGTTTGTGTTAATTATTACATGTTTATATTGGTATGACTTGGATGAAGACTGAATACCATAATTTAATAATAATAATAATTAAAAAACATACATCAATATAACACTTACTAATTTCCAAAACACTTCTTTTGACATTCCAGTATTAATTTGAATTATTATTCATTATCTGGTTTGGCTAACTAGTGTTCCGCTAAATTTAATCAAATGTGCTGGTGGAGGACAAACAATGCAATGACTGGGGCACTGAGAAATCTGAAACCAAACTTGTTTTCTTAAACCAGCTCACTAAATATTAAATTCTACAACTTGTTTTACTTCAAGAAGGTTTGATTAAAAATGCATTTTATGTCAGAATCATTAAAGAATTATGCCTCACAGAAGATAGTACTTTACCTCATTATTCTGAGTGTTGACTGCAGATTCTTCAGTCCAGTAGAAAGCTGCTCCACTCCTGAGTCCTGTAGATTATTGTGGCTCAGATCCAGCTCTCTCAGACGGGAGTAACTTGAGTTAAGAACATCAGCAAGAGCTGAACAGCTGTCCTTCGTTAATTCACATGTGTTAAGCCTGAACACAAAACCAGTCAGAGAAGGAAGCAAAACTTTGAGTTTTTCATAAACTACTTAAGGAATTCAGTGAGAAACAATATTATATACACCACCAATTTCCCACCCCAACCATGGCAAGCTTACTTCATTATCTCCAGTTTACAGTTTGGATCCTTCAGTCCAGCAGCCAGATGCTGTATTCCTGAGTCCTGCAGATTATTGTCACCGATATCCATCTTTGTCACACTGGAGGTGCTCAAACTGAGAATGTTGGCTAGAGCTGCACAGCTTTCCTCTGTTAGATCACACTTATTGAGCCTAAAACAAAAAAACATATAGATGAAAATGTTATTTGCCAATAATACATGAATTGTTTAAAGTAAAAAAAACACATTTTATTAAAGACTAGTTATCAAATAAGATACAACACACTCTAACTAAAATAGTTTACAGCTTTGTTTTAATATATCAATGTTATATTTAGATATTTACCCTGTGTTCTTGATGATACATTACGTTGCTGTTTTTTTCACTGGCCAGAGCAGTATTTCTTTTCATGCCACTGGTCCATGTGGTGCACAACGTAAAAAGAACTAACCTGTTATTTGTCTTCACAAAAAGCTCTTTTGATCACCATCACTATTACCAAGCTGTGCCTGTACCTGAGTTTGTACATTTTTCTGAAGATAATCCTCATTACATTAAACTATGTTATATACCCACACATGTCTGCTTTCATACTAACTTCTGAGAAATAATGATGTGCTGTCTGCTTTATACATCTGCTACATTTAATTACTTTTTAGTCCTGCTTTTTGTTTATATATCTAGAAATAATTTATGCATTAGAGATTCTCTGTTTAGGATTGCTATATTGGGTGTTTAAACACTGTAAACAGAAATATTAATTAGTTTTAATATTAATAGTAATATTAGTTTTGCTAGGTGTGAACCCATATGTTTTTATTTCATTTCTGAGCCCTGATTTAGATTAAAAATATCTATGACAAATAATGACGATATATTAGTGTTCAGTTCTTATCTAAAAGATAAAAGCAATGCAACAAGGCAAGGCCTGACCTCTGTTAGTTTAAAAAATCCTTGGATGTTTTTATTAATAATAATTTGCAAGTGTTGTAGAACTGTCTGCAGGTTGATAGAACTTAGGCTTGTCCACAAACAAACAGGTATTTTTTTTAACGTGGCTTTTTCTGTGTGTTTTGTCCTTTCTTTTAGGTCACCATAAACAGACCTTTTGGAAAGCTCCTTCAAGGGTGAATATGTTCAGGTCATTTTCAGTGTTGCCGTGAATGTTTAACAATATTAAGTTTTGTTAAAAATACCTAGTTAAAAGATTGGAAATTGTTGCCTTTGTGTTTTTCTGCTTACCAGCCACTCATTACTTCAGGCAATATTTAAATCATGTTTCATAACTGTTCATATTAGGACAATTTTGTTTATTTCTGAGAACACATAAAACATAGATTAATGATGAATTCACCAATAAGATATGTTTAAATGATGGTGGAAAAAAAATTATTAAAATAAGTCATACTAACCTAAGCTCCTTTATTTTACAGTGTGAATCTTCCAATAAAGAACACAGCTGTTTTACTTCTGAGTCTCCTTGTATTTTCCCACTCAGATCCAGCAGCTCTGTCAGTAGTAAAGGGTTTGTTCCCAGAACATTAGTCAGCCAATCACAGGCTTCTTCTGCAGAACGAGTCTTCAGAAGCCTGCAGAGAGAGAAAATCTTTTTAACAATCAAACGCAAAATCTAGTTAAATTCAGGCAGAATTAAATGATCAGTAACAGAATCAGTTCAAACGCGAATCTTTATTCACAGACGGCAATTACGCAATGCCTCAAGTGGAGGTTATCGATTATATTTAAGTTTAGATCTCAGAAAAACAACTCTAAATGGGGATTTGCTGATTTTAGGGTTAAAATACTGTGTCTTCCTAACAAGGAGAACACCATGTATGAAGTCTTCTTGTAAGAAGTTCAAATGCTAAATATATTTAACAGGTAGAGCTAAATATATTTTCTTAAGGAATACTTAATTACCTCCTTTTTACTTCTGTTCCTCTATTCTGTATTAAACTGGATGTAATTCATATACTTTGTTTCTGCATGTCATGGTGTAAATAGCCTGAGGAGTCGTCCAGTTTGGGTGATTAGTTGGCTCATGATTTGGAGACATTATGCGTACTTCCCAATTTACCCACATTTTCTAAAATAGCTACCTCAGTGTGTCCAGTTTATAGCATGAATCCTTCAGTAGCTTCTTCACGCCTGTTTTTCCAGGATCGTTCCCGCAGATATTCAGCTCTTTCAGGTGTAATGAGGGTGTTGATTGCAGAGCTGATGCCAGAGCATCATATCCCTCCTCTGTTACACCACAGTCAGAAATTCTACATAGAGACAATGTTCAGAATACACCAAAATAAATTATGTGTTTAATTTACTCCTGGTTAAACATGCATAAAGATACTGAATAAAAGCATGGGCTTTATTTTCAATTCCTATGATCATAGTACAAGCTCAAAAATAAGGTAAAGAATAACAGCCCATGTCTGGGTGTTATGGACACAGTGCTGTAACCAACTTTCAGGTGCACAGTGGGACAATTGTTAAAAGGGGTGGAGTTAAAAATAAGGCATTATATACAAGAATGGTTAGTAGTGATTTTCAGTCATAGTTGAGGGGTTTTATGTACAGTGTGATATCACTGTAACATAGTAGTGGGAAATAGGCAAAAAATATATGTCTGTATGGGTATATGTCAGTGTATATTGAAGTCACTTTTGTTTTTCAAATAGTAACCTGTTAGAAAAGAGCAAAGAATATTAGTGCGGGTTAACATTTGCTTATTTTACTACAATTAACCACAGCTAACACCTGCAGCAAAAATCAAATAATTTTTAAGCAAAACAGCAAAAGCAATAACTGAACAATAAACAGGCCATTTATGTAGGTCACACCTAGGTCACACGCCATTTACATCACTGTTTTTTTCTATTTTAATCTTTTGAAAATTGCCAGCATGTGTCCAATATTTGCACAGAAGACAAAACTGTTTGGCTGTTTTTATCCCAGAAAGTAAAGCTGGACACAAACATGTCAAATAAACAATTAAAAATTTTACTTTGAAATTATGATATATTTCGAACCATTATTATACTATTTTGATACAACAGGTATCTTCCGGTAAAACTCTTAAAACTGTTATACACAGTATCAGTTTTTCATGGCTTTGCCCCTTCAGTGCTTTTGAATGTGAAGTCAGCAAAAAGAGCTTTTACATGAGGTCACTGCATAAAATGATTAAGAAAAATTGTTTCACTTTAATCTGTATTTCCTTCTGCGTATAAGATGAATAGAATTCTCTGCCTTCGGACTTCTAACTTCGGATGTATTACAACCATTGATTAAAAAAGTTGAAAAGATGGTTCCCATATAGCCAAATTAAATTTTTAATATAAAAAAAACTTTTAATATCGATACAAAATGTGCCATTTAAATATACTATGCTTTGTGATACTGCATATTTGCTGTTTGTAAAAAAACATATAATTTTTTTAAAAAAGGACCTAACACCTTCTTGTTTAAGACCCTGCAAATAAAAGATAACTTCTCATAAGAACATCGGTCCTCAGTATTGTGTTAACTGCATTTGTCATGACTGGAAATGGTGCTAAAGTACATTTCTGGGTCAACATCTCTGAGTTTTTTATGTAAAGAAACCCAGTAGTAACTATGTTTACATGAAGACTACATCTAGCTACTGTATTTTCACATTACCTACAAACTGCATAAAATAATTAACCTGAAGTCTAACTTCAACCAAGATGAAGCATCAGCTTATTTTGATGTAACCTTTTTAAATGATAAATTAACTTACTGTAGTTTCTGCAGTTCAGATTTAGGATTCTTCAACACAGTACAGATCTCCTTCACTCCAGAGTTTCCCAGTTTATTCTCACTCAGATCCAGCTCTCTCAGGTGTGAAGGATTCGATTTGAGAGCTGATGACAGAGCAGCACAGCCTTTCTCTGTAATACTGCACTTATTTAACCTGAGAACAGAGCGATATAGATTAAAGGAAAATAGATTACAGTCAATTAGACAAAAAGATTAAATAAAAACAACTTCCAACTTTTTGGAGATATTTAAAAATAAAGAATATTTTATATACAACTCTACATGACACTGTAAAACATTAAAATGAATAACACACTTAAGTTTGTTAGGTCTGCATTGTGAGTCCTCCAGTAGAGCAGAGAGCTTCTCCACTTCTGAGTCTCCTTGTATTTTCTCACTCAGATCCAGCAGGTCTGTCAGCAGTAAGGGGTTTGTTCCCAGAACTTTAGTCAGAAAATCACAGGCTTTCTCTGCATCAGGATGTTTCAACAACCTGTAGAGACAAAATGTTACTGACATCTGCTTAGTTAACCGCTGTTGGTAATTTTGTTGTACAAAAATGTTTACCTAGTTGTTGTCAGTTTACAATCTGGATTAGTAATCAGCTTCACTCCTGAGTGTCCTGGATCATTCCCTCTGAGATCCAGCTCTCTCAGGGGTGATGAGGGGTTTGATACGAGAGCTGAGGCCAAAGCAGCATAACCATCCTCACTTATCCTACAGTCTGAAAGTCTAGAGAGATGCCACATGTGATGACAGTTCTAAAACAGTAAACTGGAAATTCATTGTACTTTTATAGAAATGGTGAGAAGGAAATTTCATTGTACACAATGTTTTTGTTACCTTCAACAATGGTCAAACAGCCAAAACATACTTGGTGTCTAAAGCTGCTACATTTTGTGCTGTACTGGAGTTATAAAGCCATAGTAGCTAGAAAGTAAAGTATTTTTGGAAAATGAAGACTTCTGTTTCTTTTAATGTTGTAAAACTTTGATTACTAACCCTTACACAAAAAACATATGGTTGTCATGGTCTTCACATGTGGTTATTTCTCATTTCACATGTTAGTTTTCATATGTGTGATTACATATGCAAATATGTTCAAATGTGAAAAAAACACCTTTTTATGTTACATGTGGTCACATATTCTCAGGGTTTAGACACTTTAAAAAAATCACACATTTTCAATTATAAAACAAAAACTTTAGACAGCAAAATTGTTTTGGCTGAAGATCTACACATAGCCTAAAGATTAAATTAGAGTCAGAAAAGTTTATTGATCAAACAGAGGCACAAAGATAAGAACAATATAAAATATAAAGTTTAAATAAATCCAATAAAAATCTGTTGAAAAGCCTGTGTAAAGTAGATTTCTGTTTCCTGTACATATGGTCTATATGTTTAAAATAAAAAATTGTTTGTGTGTATGATTACATAATTGCGTTTGTGTTGCCTCATGTGGGCACACTTCAATTTCTCACTTTCTGAATTGTGAGTCTTCTTATTAGTTTAAAGAGTTCTGATTAATAATGGAATGCTAAGCAATGGTGTCATCAACTGGAACTCACCCCAGACTCTGTAATTTACAGTGCTGATTGTTCAGTAGAGAACAAAGTTCCTTCACTCCAGAGTTTCCTAGTTGATTCTCACTCAGATCCAGCTCTCTCAGGTGTGAAGGATTTGAACAGAGAGCTGATGACAGAGCAGCACAGCCTTTCTCTGTAATACTGCACTTACTCAGCCTGAAAAGATAAACCTTTATTAAAACAGGGAAGGATGGAATTTTAATGTATTTACTGATTAATTGAGTGAAAATGATTTTATTATTTAAATGAGAAACTAGCTTGTGCTGATGTTTGGGTGGTAATCTCTGTAGATGTGCTGTGATACAGTACACCTATTTCAAAGGTAATATGTTACTATGAAACAGTTAGAATTGCTAGAATACAATTCCATATATTTATTAATAACTACTACTCTATGTATGCATCTCTGCAAGACCTCGAATTTGAAATTTGATCTTCTTTTTTAAGATGTAGGTAAGACAAAGTAAGAGTTAGCAGGCTAGCCAGTTAGTATCTTTTTTACTTTCTATTTTTTGCAGGGATAATTTCAGAATATTGCTTATTCTGTGTTTTAAAACAATATATAAAGTAATAATGGAGTTAACACAGGGCAGTGAAATGGTTTATAAAGCTTTTAATCCTAATCTCAAAACTTAATTTGTGAGTTATTTTTTAAAAGAAACTCCAAACAGTCAAAAGTTCACTACGTGCAGAGTCTCTACAGGCCACGGCACATATAAAATCTGTGTTTGTATTTTAAAATCAAATGTTTAACACATTATAATATTCACTTAAGTTTGTGAGGTCTGCAGTGTAAATCCTCCAGTAATTCAGAGAGCTGCTCCATTTCTGAATCTCCTCGTATTTCCCCACTCAGATCCAGGATTTCTGTCAGCAGTAAGGGGTTTGTTCCCAGAGATTTAGTCAAAGAAGCACAGATTTTCTCTGCAGAACTTTTCAACAGGCTGTGGAAACACAAAAACAGGTGTCAGATTGATTGATATCAAATCTAAAATCAGTGCTTTACTGATAAAAATTAATATATATAAAAAAATACTTTTATTTCAAATTTGGGAGCATGTAAGTTTGCGATTTACAAGTTTACAAATTTACAAGCTCACTACAACCAAATTTCCCAAAATGTCTACCTCAGTGTGGTCAGCTTATAATTTGTGTCCATTTGTAAATCTGTGAGCTTCTTCACTCCTTTGTCTCCAGGATCATTCCCTCTGAGATCCAGCTCTATCAGGGTTGATGAGGGGTTTGATTTCAGAGCTGAAGCCAGAGCATCATATCCTTGCTCTGTGATACTGCAGAATGAAAGGCTAAGGAGAGAAAAAAAGACTGTAGTTCTTGGCAAAATAAAGTAACAATCCACAACCTGTACTTATATTAGAGAATTTTTTCTTTCATTTTTGAGTCTTGTATTGTATTACAGTGCTCAGCCATAGTATTAAAACTGACACATTAAGTTTGTAACATTGTTGATCAAGGGGTGGGAGGTATATTAGGCAGTGAGGGAACAGTCAGTCCTTGAAGTCGATGTGTTGGAAGCAGGAAAAATGGATGAGCGTGAGGAAGACAAGAACCAAACCGTGATGACTGGACAACTGGGTCAGAGCATTTCCAAAATAGCAGGTCTTTTGGGGCGTCCCTGGTATGCAGTGGTCAGTACCTATCAAAAGTGCTCTAAGGGAGGAGAGCTGGTGACCTGGTGACAGGGTCATGTGAGTCTAAAGCTTGGGAGTGGGGAGCGAAGGCTAGCCTGTCTGGTCCGATCTCACAAAAGAGCTGCGCCCCCTGCTGTAAATGGAGCTACTAAGCCGCAGACTGGGTCCTGCATTCTTGTGGATGTTATTTTGCCACAGACCAACTAAAGGCAGTGTCCTCTTTCAGAACGACGATCCCAACCCCCACACTGCAAACACTGTTCAGCTAAGTGATCAACTTATAAATGGTAGCCTGTTAAACAAAATTACATACTACATATTTGTATAATTGTGGCTGAGGTTTTCTTTGTAGATTATCATTTTAAATCAAATTATACAAATAATTCTAGTAAAGATATAACTAGTAAGTTACAGCTGCATCCCAACTAATTACCTGAAGTCAAAGACTTTAGGAATTAAAACAAAGTGAATATACTTTTTAACTACATAGGAAAGTCCTAGATAAACAACTCAAAGCATATCCTCTCTCTGTTACACTGCAGAATGAAAGTTTGGAAACAGAATAGCAATTTTAAAAAGCACAATTACAATTAGTTGTATTTGATTGTTTTGTAAGTATTTGTTTGCATTTTATGCATTAATCTATATTATAAAAAATTTATTTTGGTATGTAACAACTGGACTTTGCCCCAGTTTCTTCCTTTTACAGTGCTGATTATTCAGTAATTAAAGACAAGACTGAACTGTAGCTTATTACAACATTATTATTACTACTAAGTGATAAATTAACTTACTGTAGTTTCTGTAGTTCAGATTTAGGATTCTTCAACATAGAACAGATCTTCTTTACTCCAGAGTTTCCTAGTTTATTCTCACTCAGATTTAGTTCTCTCAGGTGCGAAGGATTTGAACGGAATGCTGATGATAGAGCAGCACACCCTTTCTGTGTTATACTGCACTTATTCAGCCTGAAAACAGAGAGGAATAGTGGAGAAAAGTTCATTTAAAGTAATGAACTCAGAAAAACTTCTGTAGAAATTACTTGTGAATTAATTACTATACACGGGGTCCTCAGGTTACGACACTCTCAACATAAGACGTTTTGAGTTTACAACGAGTTTACAACTAGTTTGGTTGCACGTGGTGTAATAATACGCAGTAACGTGGCGTATGAGTGAGGGAGTTGGCATCCCCCAGAACAGTACAGTGTACAAGTACAGTATATTAATGTGCTTTCCCTTTTTCTGTGGCTTAGGTGTATTTTTATGTTCTAGATTACGATTTTACAATTGTGTTAGGATAGGTAAGTGACTTAGGCAAGGGTGTGTTTCTACTTACACCAAAATTCGGCTTACGTCCATTCGTAGGAACGGAACCGTGTCATAACCCGAGGACCCCCTGTACTCAGTGTTGATGTTGGCATGTTTCCATGTACAAGAAACAAAATAATACACACTTAAGTTTGTTAGGTCTGCAGTGTAAATCCTCCAGTAGAGCAGAGAGCTGCGTTATTCCTGGGTCTCCTTTTATTTTCCCACTCAGATTGAGCTCTTTCTGCAGTAAAGGGTTTGGTCCTAGAGCTTCAGTCAGAAAAACAATGGCTTTTTCTGCAACACAACTTTTCAACAATCTGTAGACAAAGGAAAAAATACAGAAATAATGATTTTATAGATTAGATAAATGAAATGAAATTAAGTTTGTTTTAAGTTTGTGTGCAAGGGGCTGTTTTAAACACAAATCAGTTTTAGATTTACAAAGGCATAATACTCAAAATATTTTCCAAAATATGTACCTTAGCTTTAGTTCATTGTTTAGACTCCTCTGTAAATAAGTGAGCTCCTTCACTCCTTTATCTCCTGGATCGTTCCCACAGAGATCCAGCTCTAACAGGTGTGATGAGGGGTTTGATTTCAGAGTTGAAGCCAGAGCAACATATCCTTCTTCTGTTACCTCACAGTCTGAAAGTCTTTACAAAATACAATTTTATTTTTTAGAACTATTGAGCCAAATTAAAGCCAAACTCATGCATGCAAATACATATAATAGCATGGGCTCTATTTTTCATGATTGTATATAGGCTTAAAAATAAGGTTCAAAATCTATGAGTGGATGTAACAGATATAATTGTGGAATTTTTGTGACCAGCATTGCAGTTGCTAACCTAGTACATAGTGGCAAAATTGTTAAAAAGGAAGCATTTCAATGAAAACACTACCAAAAAGCATGGTTAAGAATTCTGCAGTTTTACACACTTAAATTAACAAGTGTCAGGTCCTTTAAAATAATTCAGCAATATCCAGTAAAACACAAAAAAATGTGATGTACGGTGATATTTTTCTAAAGGCATTGTTTTGTGGACTTTTAAAATAGCAAATGCATGAAATAGACATATTTCGTTACTTGTCTGGATTGCTGAAACACTAATCACTTAATAGATCTGTGGTTCTCAGGGAGCTCCAAATGGTCCAGATTTTTCTCCTCTCTTATGGGTTGAAATATGATTTGGAAAAAAAAAGACTTTTTAAGGTGACTGAAAAAAGAAAAGTATTTCTGGATTCTACTCTGTGTTTTCCTCATTTGCATCTCATGAATAAAATTCTCCCCTTCCCTTTTAAGAAGTTTGACAACCATTGATTCCTTCTTAAATCTTTAAAAACATTTGACAACATAATGTAGAAATGTATAAATAAAATTAAATTATATGTAACACTCTGCCCTGTTTGGTTCTGTTTTCATGGGGTGTTCCTTCCTTACTTCCTTACTACTTTGGTTTGCTCCGTGACACCCTTTAGGTTCACCTGGCACTGGTTTGTCCCTCTTTATTTAAGCCACCTTTACTCTGAGGATTATTTCCATCCATGTTCACTACAATCATGATTTCCCACTCTCCTTCCCACTGTGTGGTGATTGTGTTTGACTGCTTATGCTTCCTTTCTATTTCTATTTTCCATTACACTTTGCATGTGCATGCCTTGTGTATCTAGATCCCTGCGATGGAAGTTGGCTAAGCAATCCTAGTATGTTAGTTCATGCCAACCTCGCTGTTCAGGACCATGCGGCCTGCAACTACTACTTGTGGGTATCTCTTTTTCTTCTGCCTTGTACTGTGCGTGTACGCAGTGTGCAGGCCTCTCTCACCAGAAGTGTGATTCCAGCCCTCCCTATGAGCTCTTGTACGAGCCTTAGCCTGCCTGATCCTTCTCCAAATCCTGTATGTGTTTCTGTAAAGACTGTCGTCCATCTGTTCCCATTCTTGTTTCCCTTTGCTGCACAAGTTAGTGAACCATCTCTGCTTTTTCTGCCTGTTTCCTAACCTTTTCTCAATAAAATCAGACCCCAAGCTCCTGCATATGTGCCCTTTTTACCACACCCACAACCATGTGACATACTACTTTTTTAATCTTTGAAATCTTTGAAAGACAAATTTTATGTCTTGTTTCCATTTTATGGATACACTTTAATGTGTTTCGCAATTAAACATTCCTAATAGTGCTTTGTAACTTTTGTTTTAGCTTATGTGAGATGCAGTGTTTTTTTTAATGAACTGAAATCTGTCACAGTTACATAATAAATTAATTATACTCTTTAATGTCTTATGTTCTTCTGAGTAAATGAACAAACTTGTAGGTTTGACAGTAAAAATGTGCAGAAAATAAACGATGTTATACCCTCTGTTGTGCAATTCTATCCATGAAAACAAAAAACAATACAGAAAGCGTTCTCCAAAAACACATGGCAATAAACAGATTTGTTAAAAGGACCTAACATATTCTTGTATAAGAGCCTGCAAACATTTTTGAAGAACATCAGTACTCAGTTGCATTAACTGCACTTGCAATGACTAAACATGCTGCTAAAGTAGTTTCTTTCATGTAAAGAAACTCAGTACTTACTGTGTTTTAATGATGACTACAACAAGCCACTGTGTTTAACATTACCCACATACTACATAATGAAGTTTCATAATGAAAACCAGATGAAGATTCAGCTTATTCTGATGTAATCTCCCCAAATGATAAATTAACTTACTGAAGTTTCTGCAGTTCAGATTTAGGATTCTTCAACATGTCACAGATCTTTTTCACTCCAGAGTTTCCCAGTTTATTCTCACTCAGATCCAGCTCCCTCAGGTGTGAAGGATTTGAAATGAGAGCTGATGACAGAGAAGCACAGCCTTTCTCTGTTATATTGCATTTATTAAGCCTGAGAAACAGAGAAGAATAGAATAGTCAACAAAACAAAGTTGTTTTAATATTTTGATATAAAGAATGGTTAAAATATAACTGCATAGTCTTGTGACAGATCAAAAATAATTCACATTACATACTTAAGTTTGTGAGGTCTGCAGTGTGCATCTGCCAGTAGAGCAGAGAGCTGCTCCATTTCTGAGTCTGCGTGTATTTTTCCACTCAGATCCAGCAGGTCTGTCAGCAGTAAGGGGTTTGTTTTCAGGGTTTCAGTCAGCCAGTTAAAGGCTTTTTCTGCAGCAGGATGTTTCAATAACCTGTAGAGACAAAAACGTTACTTACATCTGCTTACTTAACTACTGTTGGTAATTTTGGTCTAAAGATAGTTCACCTAGCAGTCTCCAGTTTACAGTTTGGATCTTGTAGTAAATCAGTGATCAGCTTCACTCCTGAATCTCCAGGGTCATTCCCTCTGAGATCCAATTCTACCAGTTGTGATGAGGGGTTTGACTCCAAAGCTGAGGCCAGATCAGAATAGCCTTTCTCACTTATACTACAGTCTGAAAGTCTAGACAGAGAGAGAGTGTGTGACGCATAGAACATACAATTTGTTTACAAGATGTTTAAAATCTAAAGTTGCTTGTGTGTATGCTCATATAATTATGAGTCTGTGTTGCCTCATGTGGGCCCACACTTCAATTTCTCACTTTCGGAGTTGCGATTAATATTAATTATGATTAATAATGGAATAATAAGCACATGGTGAAATCAACTAGAACCAACCCGAGTCTCTCCAGATTACACTGTTCATTCTTCAGTAGAGAACACAGTTCTTCCACTCCAGAGTTTCCTAGTTTATTCTCACTCAGATCCAGCTCTCTCAGGTGTGAAGGATTTGAACAGAGAGCTGATGACAGAGAAGCACAGCCTTCCTCTGTAATATTGCACTTATTCAGCCTGAAAACGGAGAAGAATGAAATTTTAATTTTTTCACTGATCAGTTGTGCTGATGTTGGGTCATTACAGCAGTTCAAAAATGTTACTATCAACAAGTAAGAATCTTCTAGAATACAATTACATACAAATACATTTATTAATAAAACTTTACAGGTCTACAGAAGCTTTTCAGATGTCGCCGAAGTCTATATTGTCTATAGTTTAGTCAAGACTCGTGCTTCATTACATTCCAATTGTGCCATTTCTTTAGTTGCTGAAGCAAATCATTATTTATTGAAAGTCTGATTTTAATTTTTTAAAGACCACCAGGTTCTCAAATACACCTGTATGAGGTGACTGGTGATGCATGTTGCACCATCATAATATGAAAGAGCAGTACTTGCAAAGAAATGAGGTTGTCTCTAGCAGGCTAACCAGTAGGCATCGCAATGACAATAACTTTTTTATTCTATCTTTTAAAATAACATATATGAGTAATGATGCAGTATACATGGAGTAGTAAAAAAGTTCATAAATACAATTACAGATTGTCTTAAAGCTTCTAAACTGTGCTCTGTAATGATAAAACACAACACTGATAGAATCCTGTGGAGTCTTTAAATGGTAAGGAGGTGCTTCACTTTAAAAATTCCTGATTTCATTTCTCACTGAGATTTCTTAGAATGTTCACGTTATATTTTAAAGAAACACACAAAACCCCCAAAAGTAAAAAAAATCACCATGAGAGGAGTGTCTGCAGGCCACAACACATACAATACCCATGTTTGTATTTCAAAATTGAAAGTTCAAATACAATAAACTACACACTTAAGTTTGTGAGGTCTGCAGTGTAAATCCTCTAGCAGTGCAGAGAGCTGTTCCATTTCTGGGTCTCCTTGTATTTTCCCACTCAGATCTAGGTCTGTCTGCAGTAAGGGGTTTGTTCCCAGAGCTTTAGTCAAAGAATCACAGACTTTCTCTGCAGCACTTTTCAACAGCCTGTAGCAACAGATGTTAGAATGATTGTCATCTTATTTTAAATGATTTTTAATGACTATTGAACTCATTTTAATGAACAAATAAATTATGATTTATTTCAACTTTCGAAGCATGCAAGTTAGAAATTTACAACCTCACTATGCCCAGATTTCCCAAAATACCTACCTCAGTGTGTTCAGTTTGTAATTTGGGTCCTTTCGTAAATTGGTGAGCTTCTCTACTCCTGTGTCTCCAGGATCATTCCCTCTGAGATCCAGCTCTATCAGGGGTGATGAGGGGTTTGATTCCAGAGCTGAAGCCAGAGCAGCATATCCTTCCTCTGTTATACTGCAGAATGAAAGACTAAGGAGAGAACAAAAGACTGTCATTCTGCGTAAAATGATGCAAATATTCACCACCTGTCTGACCTAATAATGAACCAACTACCGCGTATTAGGTGCATTTTTCTGCGTTGTTTTGTATTCTATTGTAATCTTGTGCACCCTTTAATAAAATATTAAGATAAAGTACAAAAACTATACTGCAACAGACATAATGAAAATTAAATAATAAAACAAATATTTTTAAAGATATCTACCCCTTTGCTGTTTTTTCTTTTTTTTGTTCTGAAAATGTACTGATTTTGCTATATTTTCTTTTTATTTTTAAACTTCTTTTTTCACTTCTGCAATCTTTCATTTTTTTCTGGTTTTTATTTTTACACATTTTTCAGGTGGGATGCTAGGAATTAAGTGTCTGCTGCTCAACTGATCTGGAGAGACAGTTTCTCTGACTCTAAGTCACGGGCACTATATAGACCAGATTTCATTTAATCAAATTTATAACTTATAAGAGCAATGCATGTTTGCGTCACATGACTCACAGCTGCATCCTGGTCAGATGTCATTTTGTTGGGTGTTTTAGAGGGAAGTTCACACTCATTCATTCATTCTGAGGCTTGGTTTCTTTGTATGACTCTTCTGGTTATGACTTTATGCTTCCTGAAATGCTTCAGGCTGTTTGCTTAAGTTAATCTCATTTGTTACCAGCTTTGACCATATCTCATAAACATTTTGTGTTGTGTTAAGAATTCAGTGCTTGCCTGATCTTAAATACCCTCTAATTCCAAATACAATATTATTCCCCTTATTAAAAATGTAATGCTGCTTGGCCTTTAGTAAATTATGTTTACTTTGTTTCAATTTGGCATTCAAGAACGTGCAAAAAACAAGGCCATACTGTCACTTGAGAAAAACAATTCACCTTAAAACAACTTAAAATCCAGTGTTTCCATGGTATATTTTGTGGTAGTCTATAGGTCTAGGCCAGTGAAAAACCCTGGGACTTAGTCAGACACAATTTTTCACTTTAACTGTCTTTTTGGAACAGTGGAAATGGAGCAGTTTCATACATCAAAACGTTTTTTGTAATCATATTAGACATGACAATCATTAGACATAGTAAAATCAGATAAAGAAATGCTGTTACAGTTACTTAGCTGCTATTTAGCTCGATACATAAGGAAGCCGAGTGGAATTGTAATTAGTCTATGCCTCTCAGTCAGAAGCCATTGCAGACCACCACAGGATTTAGGGTGTGTCTTGTGTCACTGGGCAAGGATAGGAGGTAGCATCAAGAGGAAATTTGTTTACTTTATTGTTCTTATGTTTTTGACTACTTGATTATTGCTTAAATTTAACTTCCTTATTAAAATCCTTAACAAGTCTTGCACAGCAGCTAAGTGAACCTAACTAGAACCTAAAGACTACAAATGTTTAAGAATGTATATTTATTCTATGCTTTGTTATATTATCTTACAGTATCCAACAACGTCAACTGACTGCACTCCTTTTATAGGGTGATAATCCACATGGCACTGTACAGAAAGCTTCCACAGGCAGAAATGCTTTAGTGTGCTGAATGTATATATATTGTGGTTATATCATTGCTTCTTTTTAAAGGTATCAGATATATAACTTAGTTACAGATAGCACTAGTGAATGTGCATGTGCAGATCTATTACCAGTCTTACTTAAAAAAGATAAGGAGCTAAGAAAGTATTAGACTCACATTTATATATCAATTTTGTTGTGAGACAAATTTGTACACATTTGTATTTGTATTTGTTTGGTGCATTAGTGCTTTACTCATTCATCAAGATCTACAACCTCTTTACATGAACTCACCTCAGATTCTCCATTTTACAGTTTGGACTCTTCAGTCCTTCAGAGAGCACCTCTACTCCACGGTCCTGTACAGCATTGCTGCTCAGGTCTATTTTGGTCAATTTGGAGGATTCTGATTTGAGAGCTTTGAGCAGAACTGAGCAGCTTCCCTCTGTCAGATTGCAGTCACTAAGCCTAAATTAAAATATGTCAAAGTGTCAGTAATTTCACAATCCTTGTATTATACAATCCTA
This sequence comes from Brycinus macrolepidotus, assembly GCA_037974445.1. Lineage (NCBI taxonomy): Eukaryota > Metazoa > Chordata > Actinopteri > Characiformes > Alestidae > Brycinus > Brycinus macrolepidotus. The sequence continues at coordinate 6,660 of JBBPCZ010076286.1, read as the reverse complement.
AAAAAATTATACAGTGGTACCCCGCATAACGAACGCAATCCGTTCCAGTGGCACGTTCATTATGCGGGGAGTTCATTGTGTGAAACACAATTTCCCGTAGACTTCTATGGGAAATCGTGTAAACCGTTCCAGGTTGCCGCGAAAAATTGAAGAAATTACTAAAAAATGAAGACACAGCACTGTTAATGAGGGGGAAAACTAGTAAATCATTCAACAAAGCAAAGAATGATGTTAGGCTTTTTTCTTGGGGTTCACACTTCACAGAAACAAGGAAAAAATTTGCAGTTTCACTCACAAAAAAGTTGTCCTGCAATGAGAAGACCTTCAATTTTAACCGCTAGTAAACACACAGACACCAAAAACACATCAAAACATTTTCACGTGCGACGTGTGGTTCGTTGTGTGAAACGCATTCATTGTGCAAGTCGTGTGCGCGGTCGCGGTGGCGTTCGTTATGCGGAACGTTCGTTCTGTGAGGCGTGTGTTAAGTGGGGTACCACTGTAATACTGAAGAAGAATTGATATAAATTTATGAGAAAATGTTGGGACGACTATTTCAAAAAATCTTCTGATACAGATTACTAAACACCTGTTGAAAAATCTAACCTACTGCCAAATCCAAAAGATTGCTCTATTTAAGTAATGTAATATTATTACTTTCTGTTGCTTCTGGATTGTCTTTTTAAGGTCATATAATTAAAAAGCAAAATTATATATTAAATTTTAAATATTAAACTAGACCCTTCTCTACAGGACAAGTGACCAATGGTTCTAGTTTTCAGGTGCCAAAACTGGAGTGGGAAAACACCCAGTTTTTAAAAGTCTGGAATTTGTTGTGAATGTATTTATTTTGAATGTTGTACTGACTGTGCAATACTTAAATTTCACTTGGAAAATTAGTGAACTATTGTTTCTTCCACTTATCTGGAACTAGGTTGCGGTAACAGCAGGTCACATCCACAGTTCACAAACCTGCTGAGATATATAGTCCTCCCAAAGTGTCCAGGATTTACCACATGGACTCCTACCAGTTGGTCATGCCAGAAACTCTTCCACAGAAAGACACTCAGGAAACATGCTGACTAGAAGCCCAAACCACCTCAACTGACTACTTTCAAAGTGGAGGAGCAGTGGCTCTACTCCAAGCCCCTCCCAGAGGTTTGAGTCCTTCACTCAATCCCTAAGGTTGTGCTCAGCCACACTGTGGAGGAAACACATTTCCACCCCTTGTATCCGTGATCTCATTCTTTCAGTCACTACCAACAGCTTGTGACTATAGGTGAGGGTTAAAACAAAGATCGACTGGTAAACAGAGAGATTTACTTTTTGGCTTAGCTCCCTCTTCACCACATCAATTTCTCATTTCATGTTTTACCCTCTCTCATGTACAAGACCACCTGAGCCAGTATCTCACACCCAATTCGGAGGGGACAATCCACCTTTGTTCTGGCATAGAACTATAGTCATGGACTTGGAGATGCCGCTTCATATTCAGCTACAAACCCTGAGGTTACCTTACTGGACACTCACCACCTCATGACGACAACACTAGGAACAGTTGTAAGCCTTCTCCAGATCCACAAAACACATGAGTTAGCAAACTCCCATGACCCCTCTAGTATCCTTGCAAGGCTGAAAAGCTAATCTGCTATTCCACAGGCAGGATGGAATCTACACTGTTCCCCCTGAATCTGGGGCTTGACAGTTGGTGGTTCCTCTTTCCAGCACCCCGGAAAATGCTTTTTAGGGAGGTTGAGAGGTGTGATACCCTGACAGAGTGAACACTCTCTGGTTCCCCTTTTTAAAGATGGGGACCACCACCCCCATCTGGCACTCCAAATGCTCTATCCCTGACCTCCAAGCAACACTGAAGAGGTGCATCAGCCATGAGAGCCCTCAGCATTTCAGGGCGGATCTCAACCACTCCCAGTGTCCCGTCACTGAGATGCTTCTCAACTGCCAGGGTGATGGTTGGTGACCCACCTGAATACTCTGGCCCTGCCTCCTCCATGGAGGGTGTGTTTATCAAGTTTAAGAGCTCTTCAAAGTGCTCTTTCCACCATACAACCAAATCTTCTGTTGAAGTTAGAACCTCCCCATTCCTGCTGAAGACAGCCTGGATGAGGCCTTCTCTGCACTTCCTGAGTTGTCTGATGGTTTGCCAGAACCTTTTTGAGGCCAACTGTCTTCATTGTATTTTCAAACTCACACACAACAGAGTTTTCTGCTTCCACGACGTTGCTCACTGCCGCCCTTTTGGTGAGTCAGTACCTCTCAGATGATTCCAGAGTTCCCTGAACTAACTATACCAAGCCTGAAAAGACTCCAGTCTATGGTATACAGGACTGGATCCTTGGGTTGCCCTCAAGATGGGCACCCATGTCCGTCTGCCCACAACAGGGATACCAAGGTACCAAGTACACTTACGAACCGCCGTATGATCGAACATTATGTTCAAATCGACATAACTGTGACTCATAAAGAAGTCCCACAAGAAAACCCTCGGGTTTAGATCAAGTGGGCCGTTCCTCCCTGTCATTGTCAACAGAGTCCTCAGATGGTGCCCTTTCCACTCCCCTGTGTCTTGGAAAGGTTAGAAGGTTTGAGTATTCCAATGGGCATGTGTGCTGTTAATGGGGGTCAGAATGGGGCACAGCGGCACCCAGTCAGGGGCTAAGAAGTAACGCCATACTTCCCTGAAGCCCCTGACCCTGGACAATTCCAGAAAAGAACAGAGTCTAGTCCCCATCCAGGAGTTTGCTTCCATTTACATTTTACATTTGCATTTACAGCATTTGGCAGATGCTCGTATCCATTAAGATGTTCTACTAGACTAAGATTATACTGGAGATTAAATTAGTACTCCACCAGGGCCAAAACAGATCATGCACACACAGAAGAACTTTTTTTTTTTGTTAGTTAAGCTAGTTTATGACATGAACATGTAGTTGTACTCTTCAGTGAAGAGGTGGATCTTCAGTTTCTGTTTGCAGACAGTGATGGTCTCAACAATCAAAGGAAGTTCATTCAACTTCAGTGGCAAAGCTGAGAAAGATCTTGATCCATGTCTTGAGTCTGGCTGTGCTCGATGCTCTAAGACGGCGAGTTTTTAACCCATGGTCTGATCAGTGCTGATAGGTAAGATGGAGCTGGACCATTTTTGATTTTGCATGCGAGTGTTAGTGTTTTAACTTTGAGCCACATGAACAGCCAAGGCTTTGCACAGAAGAGAGTCTGACTATAATCAGTAAAGCTCAACCGTCTGCACAAGATCTTTCCCAACCAGAGAGATGACATTCCATGTAGCAAAAGCCAGTTTCTGCACTGTTGATCCAGTCTGCTCGAGCTTCTACCCCTACTCACATTTTACTCACTTGTAATTTTGCCTAATGACTTCTTATTTTTGAGGACAGTATTAGTATTTATCCAAACCAGAATTATTTCAGTGATGTGTTACTTCAAAGTTATACATATCTTTGCTTTAACATTTGTACAGTTTTGCTTTTATTTTGGTATCGTATGGGAATGACTACAGTTCTGTAATTACATGTATGGATATTGGCCAGTAAATAAATGTGTCATACACCAGACATAGGTGACTACCATATGCTGCTAGCCAACTAAAAGATCTTTGCTGTGATCAGAAGTTATAAGAAATGGGAGATGCAATCTGAATCTAGACTAGCATCAAAAATGCCAAAGGCAAGCGTCACTAGACTTTTGTGAAAATTACTTCTACTCATATACCACTATGTATATATTTACATTCGTGCACTTGACAGTTCCTCTTGTCTAGAGCAACTTACAATTTGTAATCATGTTACAGGGGTAGGTGAATGCAGCATTAGAAGTCTTGCCCAAAGACTCTTACTGGTGTAGCATGGTGGGAAACCAGTTTGCTGCATGGAGATCAGCACTGTTACCCCCCACAATGAACATGCACATATCAGTCTTGTGACTGATAATAGTCTTGATAACCAAACCATAATGTTTCATGATGACTGTATATTTAGATCATCTGTAAAAATGTCACCTACTTGTGTAGAGAAAAAAGTTTTACTTACAGAGCTGATGTGGCTTCCTGGACCACTGGCAGCAGTCTTTTAACACACTCATCTGATCTGCGGAACTTCTGTAACTCAAACACTTCCAGCTTTTCTTTTGAAGTTAGCAGCACAAAGACCAGAGCTGACCACTGAGCAGGTGAGAGTTCAGCTTCAGACAGACGTCCTGAACTCATATAATTCTGCATCTCTTTCACTAGAGAATCATCGTTTAACTCATTCAGACAGTAGAACAGATTGATTGACCTCTCTGGAGATGGATTTTCCTTGAACTTTAACTTGATGTACTCAGCAATATCCTTTTGGCAGTCAGACTTGCTTCTTGTCTTTGTCAACAGACCTCGAATGAGCTTCTCATTAGACTCTAGAGAGAGGCCCAGAAGAAAGCGAAGGAAAAGGTCCAGATGTCCATTGTCACTCTTCAAAGCCTTGTCAACTGCAGTCTTGAACAGATCAATGACTTCTGTTTCCTTGCTCTCCTGTGATGTGGACTCTTGATCAAAAACATTCTTTCCATTATTTCTGAGACAGATGTATGCAAATAATGCAGCTAGGAACTCTTGAATGCTCAGATGCATAAAGCTGAAAATTATGCCAAGAAATCTGCTAGTCTCCTGGGTGCACAATCCTGAGTATACTGAAATTTTACTAGGGTCAATTCCACATTTGTCTAGATCGTCTGTATAGAAGATCAGGCTGTTTTTCTCTAAGTGCTGAAAAGCCAACTTCCCCAGTGACAGAATGCCCTCTTTATCCCAGGGAATGTCCAAAGCATTCTTTGTGGTGTACTTCACATTCCCTTGTATGGCCTGAAAGATCATAAAGCATGTGTACATTTCTGTCAGTGTCTTTGGAGTATCTCCACTCTCTGTGTTTTCCAGAAGTCGTTCAAGCACAGTGGCTGAGATCCAGCAGAAGACGGGGATATGGCACATGATGTGGAGGCTCCTTGATTCTTTGATGTGGTTAATTATTTTGGTTGCCAGTTTCTCATCGCTGATTTTCTTTCTGAAGTACTCTTCCTTCTGGTCATCGTTGAAGCCGCGCACCTCCGTCACCCGGTCAATACACTCGGCAGGGATCTTACTGGCTGCTGCTGGTCTAGTGGTGATCCAGATCAAAGCAGAGGGAAACAGATTTCCCTTGATGAGGTTCGTCATCACAGTGTCCATTCTTGTTGACGTTGAGACATTAGTTATGATCTCATTTTCCTGAAAGTTGAGAGGAAGCTGACATTCATCCAAGCCATCAAAGATGAACATGACTTTAAACTGATCTGTTAATATCAGTCCTTTCATTTCTGGGAAAAATAAATAAATGATGTCCATCAAACTGTGATTTCCATCCTTCTTCAAGTTCAGCTCCCGGAACGGAAGTGGAAATATGAACTGGATGTTCTGATATTCCCTGATATGACCTTTAGCCCAGTCCAAGATAAATTTCTGCACACAGATTGATTTTCCAATACCTGAAACCCCTTGAGTCAGCACAGTTCTGATGGGTTTATTTTGTTCAGGTAAAGGTTCAAAAATGTTCCTGCATGTGATTTGTACCTCATGTTCAATTTGAATTTTTTCAATCTGTCTCACTTCATGTTCTTTGTTGACCTGTCCGGTTCCACCTTCAGTGATGTACAGATCTGTGTAGATCCTGTCTAGACTGGTTGATGATCCTTGCTTTGCAATTCCTTCAGATACACGTTCATACTGATTTCTCAGTCTTTTTTTGAGTGGCCGCTGAAGAAATCTAATCAGCTCAGCTAATAAAACAAACATAAAGCACAAATGAGATGGTTATTTGGTGGAGGTACAGCTTTTACATCTCTGTGAAATCTTACACAGACACAGTAAACTTTAGTGTAAACTAATTTGGGTTTTTTGCCGCTAATATGAATTGTGAAACAAAGAAAATCGAGTGAAGTCTAAGTCCACTTTTAACAACATTTAACAACCGGTTTATTCACTTATTACCAGTAAATGTTACTTATAGCAGTCTACTGATAACTTACTTTGCAGAGCATTAGCAAGGTCCTCATGTTCCATGTCCTTCAGGTAGGACAGAGTGATCTTAAAAATTTCCTCTCTCAAATTCCACTTTTCTCCCGTTGTGTCTTCATAATATTTGATGTTGTCCTTTCTCACGATACTCTTATACATTTCCAGCTCATGCTTTACAAGCCCAATTATTTTTATCTCAAGCTCCTTAAAAACAATAAAGTTCAAAGACAATGAAATAAGTCAATAAAATAAATGTTGAATATGAAGTTGAATATTTGCACTGCTTGTAAAGTAAATGTAATATTATTATTCAGGCCCTGTTTTTTTTTTTATAAGTATATAACTGTAATTCATGCAGTCTAAATAGCCCATTCTTCCTCCAAGACCTGTGAAGTTCCTCCACATCTTTTCAAACTGCTGCTAACACAACATGCTTGGAGGAGAACACAAACTGCTCATCCAAAGAGAGAGGACTGCTATACTGAGTGATGGGGGAGAGGGAGGACCACCCTACCCACCCAGAGAGAGAGAGCATAGTTATACTGAGTGATGGGGGAGCGGGAGGACCACCCTACCCACCCAGAGAGAGAGAGGACAGT
>JBBPCZ010076247.1:0-11833 GCA_037974445.1 Brycinus macrolepidotus | reverse complement strand
GAACAATATTTTTATTTGGAAATTAGGAGAAATATTGTCAGCAGTTCTTAAAAACTAAGGCAAAGCTGCTCAGTTCAGTATTTAACTGAACCTGAGAAACTGAACATTTGCAGTGGTCTCTTATTTTTCCCAGAGCTGTATATTGTTGATTTTCTAAGTTAAAATACACCCATCAGCCATAACATTACAACCACCTGCCTAATATTGTGTTGGTCCCCCTCACGCCATTGAGGCCTAGACTCCAAGACTCTGAAGGTCTGCGGTTCTGCACTAGCAGCCCCTTTAAGTCCTGTAAGCTGTGAGATGGGGCCTCTATGAATTGAACTAGTTTGTCCAGCATGTCCCACCGGAGCGTGAATCGTATACTCACAGAAGGTTGATCTAAGAAATCTGGAGGCCTTTGAACTTTTTGTCACGTTCCTCAAACCATTCGTGAACAGTGTTTGCAGTGTTGGGAGGAGGGGATTATCCTGCCGAAAGAGGAACTGCCATTAGAGAAGATAAGATAAGATAAGATAAACCATGTCTCCATGAAGGGCTGAACTTGGTCTGCAGTGTTTAGGTGTCAAAGTAACGTCCATATGAATGCAGGACTCAAGGTTTTCCAGCAGAACATCACCCAGAGCAGCATGCTGCCACCACCGCCTCGCCTTCTTCACATAGTGCATCCTGATCCATCTCTTCCCCTGGTAAGCAACACACATACACACACACACACCTGGCCAACCACATGATGCTAAAGAAAATGTGATTCATCAGATAAGGCCACCTTCTTCTATAGCTCCATGGTCCAGCTCTGATGCTGCGGTGGACAGGGGTCTCACCAGTCTGAACCTACGCAGCTGGGTGCACTGCACCTGTGTTCTGACCCCTTTCTATCATAGCCAGTATTACATTTTTCAGCAGTTTCTGCTACAGTAGCTCTCCTGTGAGCTCAGACCAGACAAGCTAGCCATCACTCTCCACACACATCAATGAGTCTTGGGCACCCATGACCCTGTGACCAGTTCACTGGAGCACTTTTGGTAGGTACTGACCTCTGTCTACTGAGAACACCCCAAAAGACCTGCTGTTTTGGAGAGGTTCTGATCTAGTCATCTGGCCATCACAATCTGGTTCTTGTCAAAGTCAGTCAGATCTTTATGCTCACTCATTTTCCCTGCTTCCAAAACAAATTTCAAGAACTAACTGTTCACTTACTGCCTAATATATCCCAGCCCTTAACAGGTGCCACTCTAACCAGATAATGTTATTGTTATTGCTATGAGCTGGCAGTGGTTTTAATGTTATGGCTGATCTCTGTAAGTGTCAGGTTCAGACCAAGATAGCCCCAAATGCGGAGTCAAACAGGCAACAAGATTTATTCCATAAAGCAGCGGATTACACAAAACAGATACTGGCAGAGTTCCAAAACCAAAAGTCAGTACAATAAGCAAACAATTCCGAATCGTCATACCAAAGAGTGGAGTACAAGGCTAGAGTCCAAAGAGTCAGAGTCCAGAAATGCAAATCCAAATCAGCAAACAAAACAAAAGGGGTGAGACAGGAATCAAAGTCGAGAAATAAAGGGAGGGTAACACAAATCAGGCAAGTCAGAACACACAGAAAACAATATGCATGATTTTTTTCTGACTGCCTGTTGGTGCTGAAGACAATTCAAGAGATTTTGTTCTTTTATGTACTCATTACATTTGTTTTTACATATTTGTGTTCTTCATTTATATCAATCAAAAGTCCAAAGGTATATAAATGAATCCTAATTTTTATATTAATCTTAAATTAATATAAATTGATCCAAAACGTATATATATTAATCCTACATCTAGCTTATATTCTAAAGGTCACATGTGTAACAGTTACATGCTGCAGCCGTAATTGGGTCTACCGTAAGATGGCCCTAAATGTGCACAATATGGCCAGGAATGGTTTGGAGCTTTAAGGGTTAAAATGCTGCCCAACGAGAGAGCGCCAGTGACTAATTAGGAAGAAGCTTCTAAAATAGGATACACTAATTGTCTCGAATGCTCACATGCTCAGCGTGCTATGAAAATCCCAGAGGATCGCAGTTGGACAATTGCAGGCATCTATTTGATTTATGAGTCTCCAGGATTACTATTGGACAATCAAACAGGAAAAACAAGGACTCCTACCACTGTGGTCCATAGCCCTCCTGGAGATCTACTTTCCTGCCATGTTCACCTCTAATCTGCATCTAACATGTTGCCCCGCCTCCTTATTTAACACTCCAGCCAATCAAGGACTTCTGAAGAAGTTCATTAGCCAGAGCAGGTGCTGCAGATTGGGGTTGGAGCTAAACTTCCAGACACTGCAAGAGCTGCTTTCCCCAAGCAGTCAGGGCCCTTAACTCATTGCCACCAAAGGACTGTTAAACTCAACAGCACAAAACACTTTCTGTAGACACAAATAACACAAAATACTACAGACTGGACTTCAACAAAAAATGCTCATCTATCGTATATTTGTACGTTTGCATAAACATAGTCTACCTCATGCCAAATTTGCACCTGCTACAACTGCATGTCAACAGTTTCCCGACCATAACTTGAATCCTGGCATTTTAAATACCGGCGGCACATTTCACTTTACTATAACTGCACACTCGCACTTTGTATTGATCTTGTCCTGTTTAAAAATTTAGTTAGATTTATATTTGTGTATATCTCTTGCCCTATATTTTTGTATTTTTGATATTCTGTAAAATGCACCATGGAGGGCCTGTGTGGAGCGGCATTTCAATACACTGTATACTGAGTATATTGTTGTACTGACAATAAACAAATCTTGAATTTTGAATCTTGAATCTCAGGAAGGTTGATCTCAAGGACCAGGTTTAGACCACTGTCTTACCAGAATAAAGTAAGTAAGTAATTATAGTTCATTTATAAAGCACTGATAAAGACAAAAATCACAAAGCACTGAACAATAAAATTCCACGGAAGTTGTGAAATCAAGTCAAGTCAAGTCAAGTAGACAAGAGACAAGACACAAGGCAGGGATAAAACATTACAATTCCAATGGTGTTTAGCCAACTCTAGGTTCCCAGATTTGGTCTTGGAGGACTGGTGTCCCACACAGTTCGGTAGTTCTCCTACTCAAACACTCCTACTAAAACTAATAATTAACAGATAAGTTAATTAACAGATACAGAATATAAAATTAAAGAAAAAAAATACTAATAAAAGCCATAAACCATGAACACCAGTATCTAGGACAGTGGTGTTCAAACCTGGAAGGCCAGTGTCCAGCACACCTGGTTGATTTCCCTACACAAACACACCTGGTCCAACTCATCTGTTAATTATTAGTTTTAGTAGGAGTGTTTGAGTAGAACTACCGAATTGTGTGGGACACTAGTCCTCCAGGACCAAATCTGGGAACCTATAATTGGCTAAACACCATTGGTATTGTAATGTTTTGTCCCTGCCTTGTGTCTTGTCTCTTGTTTACATGTGCCATGTGCTCACCCTGTGTTTTGTTTTGGTTTTAGCTCTTGCCTCTTATATCCACCTGTGTCCAGTTCTTGTCTCCTCCCTGGCCCAGATGTTTCCTTTGTCATATTCAAGATTGTGTCATGTGGGTAGTGGGGGGTGTAGAGAATGAGAAGCATAAGCAGGAGCTGTGAAACCGGGTTTATTGGAGACAAAACAAGCAGCAGAGCGGGTACGGAGCACTGGCTCGGCTATAGTGAAGGAGGACAGCCGCCAACCTCTTGGTAGAGGTGACTTAAATAAAGAGGTAACAAACAAGGGTCAGGTGAATCTAACGGGATTCATGGTACAAACAAAAGGGAACATTAATAAAGTTAAAAAAGTCCCGTGAAACCGGGGGCAAAACTAGGCAAAACAATTTGTCACGTGCATCGTAACACATAAGACTGTGCAATAAAGTTGTCAAATAATTTACATTAAGAGAATATATACCCTTGTCTTTGTATCTACCCTTGTGGAATCTTTGTGTATGTTCTGTTACAATTTTTATTTGTATGCCCTAGTTTGTTCTACTGTTGTGTTCGGTTTGCTGTGTTTGTTTATTAAAACTGGACTTTGGAAATGCATCCAGCTTCCAACCCTAATTGTTACAGTGATGTTGATTTTATTCATTTTCTATGGACAGTAGAGAGAAATATAGAACTTACTGGGAGCAAACACCAGAGGCAGGTTTGGCAAGCTGAAAAGACTGTTAAGTATGTCAGTGCATCTTTGATGTGGCAGGTTTTAATTCCAGAACATCAAATGAGGAGAGATTTTATACCGAAATCCATCTGTCTGCCACGAGGCTAAGACTGGATCATTATTAAATCTTCCACCAGGACAATGATCCAGAAAAGACCTCCAAACCCACACAAAACACAGAATCAAACTTTTGAAGCGGCCATCCCAACCCTCTGAACTAAAACCAACTCAAAGTCTGTTGGCTGAGCTGAAGATGAAAGTTCTCATGTGAGGATCGAGGATTCTGAGGGATGTGGAGAGATTTTATATGAAGAAATGGCTTTATATATTCTCCCTCCTCTGATCATCATACCTTCGGTGTAATATACTGTTACCTTTAGTTTCTTATAACTTAAGTGTGTATAAGTTCTCAATCGCTGTTTAAACATGGCATTTAAAACTAATAGGTCAATTAAAGGCACAATTAACTAGAAATGTATTTAAGTTGTGGCCAGAACTTACATACTCAACAGTCAAAGACGGTCAGTGAAAGATTGTCAAGATTAGAAATTCCACTTTTTTCTAATTCTACGAAAAATGTCCTGGTTGAGATGTAGACCTAATCATTTAGAGTGTTTGCATGTGAAATGGTTCATTGTAGAACTTACTGAATCTGGTGTTGAGTAGAACCAAAGGGTCGCAATGTCTGCAACACAAATATAACCGTTTAATTTACTATCAAAAACCCTGATTGAACCTATATCTGTCTTCTGAGTGTATATATGTAGCATTGGTGGTGGGAAAATAGAGACTATTTTTATTTCCTTTGGCGATCTTGTATGCCTCTGCCATGAAATGAAAAAAAACATGTTTTAGGCCTAAACCTACATTTCATATAACAACTATCTGTGAGGGAACTTTTAGAGGCATTGAACTTTTCAGGTGTCTAGTTCCATTCGCCATCACTGTGAACAGTTCTGACTCTGTACATTTCTCTGGAAAAACTGTCTGGAAGTTTTTCATCAGACCATTCTGTATGACTTGGTTTATATATATTCACAGTGTTATATATATTTAATCACTATGAAGCCCATTGGTCACCATAACGGTACTCCTTTGTCTTGTAAAATTTAAATAGTCTATAAACATAAATACAGTATATTCCCCAAAAACTATACTATAAAATCTACAAAAAAAATTGTGTGCCATTTTTTCTGCAACAATGCTCAATTTAAAGGTTGCAGCAAGTGTAAAAGTCATCATTTTAAATGCCTTGGAAGTAATTTACATATAATAAAAAATTAATTTAATTTACATGTAAATAAAACAGAATAAAGTATATTCCAACTAAACAAATATTTATCAGAATCAGAATCAGAATACTTTACTGATCCCAGAGGAAACTGCTTATGCTACGACTGCACAAAGACACAAAGACAAGAGCAATGTAAAATATAAAGTCTAAATAAATCCAATAAAAACTCTGCAGAAAAAAAAAACTCAATATGAAATACACTATACTATATACACTAATGCTGGTGTATAAATACTGTAAATACTAGAGATAAGTATGTATCTTATCTTGAATATTTTGTAAGATTACAGACATTACAAACAGAAGCAAGATCTGTACAGTGTGCCAAATGTAACAGAACAGAATCTTCTTAAGGCAAAGTGTGAAATGAATAAACAGACTCCTCTTAGTCTAGGAAATGTGAAATGTTGGCTCTTTGTGGAAGCTTCTTTATGGCTGATAGCAAAATGTGTTTTCCCAATCAAATCCTACTTACAAGATGTCACTGGAGAAAAGGCAGCATTTAATCTCAGCAGGATCTCAGTCTCTGGGCCTGGGGGGCCAAAAATAATGGGGTGGATCTGAGGTTTACATATTTGCACTTTCACAAGAGCCTGAACACCTTTCCTCGCGGCAGCAGGGTGCGATCCGGCCGCTTCCTCCTCCAGAGGAATCCCCTCCGCCGCCATAATTGCTCTTTATTTCGTCATTCCGTGTGAAAGCATGGTAACGACTGGGCAGTTTTCATTTTTATTCTCCTCCTGCTGCTTCCTAACACCCTGTCCTCCTTCTCTGTTCTCTCTCTCTTTCTCTCTTTCTCTCTCTCCTCTCTCTCTCTCTCTGTTTCTCATTCTTTCTCATTCTCTCTCTCTCTCTCTCTCCTCTCTCTCTCTTTCTCATTCTCTCTTTCTCATTCTCTCTCTCTCTTTCTCATTTTCTCTCTCTTTCTCTTTCTCATTCTCTCTCTCTCATTCTCTCTCTCATTCTCTCTCTCTCTCTCTCTCTTTATCATTCTCTCTCTCTCCTTCTCATTTTCTCTCTCTCTCTCCTCTCTGTCTCTCTCTCTCTCTCTCATTATCTCTCTCCTCTCTCTCTCTCTTCTCTCTCTCTCTCTTTCTCATTTTCTCTCTTTCTCCTCTCTCCTCTCTTTCTTTCTCTTTCTTTTTCTCATTTTTTTTCTCTCTCTCTCTCTCCCTCTCTCATTCTTTCTCCTCTCTCTCTCCCTCTCTTTCTCATTTTCTCTCTCTTTGTCATTCTCTCTTTCTCATTCTCTTTCTCATTCTCTCTCTCATTCTCTCTCTCTCTTTCTCATTCTCTCTCTCTCTGTCTCATTCTCTCTCTCTCTCTCTCTCTCTCTCTCTCTCTCTCTCTCTCTCTCATTCTCTCTCTCTCTCTCCCTCTCTCTCTCTTTCTCATTTTCTCTCTCTCTCCTCTCTGTCTCTCCCTCTCTCTCTCTTTCTCTCTCTCCCTCTCTTTCTCTCTCTCTCTCCTCTCTTTCTCATTCACTCTCTCTCTTTCTCATTTTCTCTCTCTCTCTCTCCTCTCTGTCTCTCTCTCTCTCTCTCATTCTCTCTCTCCTCTCTCTCTCTCCTCTCTCTCTTTCTCATTCTCTCTCTCATTCTCTCTCTCTCTGTCTCTCTCTCATTCTCTCTCTCTCTTTCTCTCTCTCCCTCTCTCTCTCTCTCTCCTCTCTCATTCTCTCTCTCTCTCTCTTTCTCATTCTCTCTCTCTCATTCTCTCTCTTTCTCTCTCTCTCTCTCTCTCCCTCTCTCTCCTCTCTCTCTCTCTCTCTCTCATTCTCTCTCTCTCTTTCTCTCTCTCTCTCTCTCCCTCTCTCTCCTCTCTCTCTCTCTCTCTCTTTCCCAGAACCGCTGGGAGACTCAGCCTTCGCTTCCCGTCTGTGGGGAAAAGCCTCATTTCCCTGGTATAAAAGGCCTTTTTGAGGATCCGATTGCAGAATCAGGTTTGGTTCTGGCTCTGGCCCTGATAAAAGGCTCCACAGCAGCTCCAGTCTGTGTCCGGTAATTGCATAAGTTTGTGGAAGACAGACGAGACGGAACGCTGGCCTTTGGTAAATAACATTTAGTTGGGTTTTTTGGGGCCGGCGTGGTTTGTTGTTGTTTTGTCATGTTCGGTGTCTGCCTGGTGGCCTGCAGGGAAGTCTTTTAAAAGTACAGAAGATATGTCTCAGATGTGTTTGCTTTCGAGCACTAACGAACCAAAGAAACACTAGAAAAAATACTCTAAACAGCACTAATGCCACCACTGCCCCCAGCACAGACTTCAATGTACTTGAAAACTGTCTCAGAATTACTGTATTTTCATAGCTTGACCCTATATTTATGTATATTATATTTTATATAATGCTGTCTCAAAGCTACTGTATTTTCAAGGATTGACTTTATATTTATATTGATCCGCTGCTGGTTCCACTATGCTGTTTGCTCTCCACTTGAATGCTGATGCAACATTTGCACAATTTTTGCATGCTAAAAATGAACCTGTGTTCTAAATTGCACAATTTGTACTTCTAGTTTAGAGTTTATGTTTGTATTTTATTTATATATGTGTATTCTATGTGTCTTTTTGTACTCTGTAACATCTGGAGCTGTCTTGTCTCACTGTATACATGTCTATAGCTGAGATAACAATAAAGTTTACTTTAAAGTTGAACAAATGCAGGCTAAAAAATAAATATTTGATGTGGTTAAGCAGGTTCAAGTGCAGCATAGTTTAAGACATGTTCTCATATTTCCATAGCAACGTTCCCTGAGGGTTTTCACAGATGTTTCATCCAGGAGACCATTGAAGTAACTTTTCTCATCAGAAATGTGTATTGATTACAGAGCTGTGTGTCACAGAATTCACTATTGTGCTACCTCATTACATTTTCATTTATGGCATTTGGCAGACGTGACATACAATCATTAGTTACAGGGACCTGCAGCAAATGAGGGGTAAGTGTTTTGCTCAGGGCCATGATGGTAGTAGACACCTTCAGTTCATTCAAAATGCTGCTACTAGAGTTCCAACCAAACCCAAGTAAAGAGATCACATCACTCCAGTTCTCAGGTTCTTGCAGTGGCTCCCAGTTCGGTACAGAATTGATTTCAAAGCATTACTCATTGTGTAAAAGTCACTCAATAGTTTGGGCCCTAAATCCATCTCTGATATGTTAGATGTTTAAGATCCTGGTCTCTTAGATCTGCAGGAGCTGCTCAGCTAGTGGAGAAAAGATCTGAAACTAAACCTGGTGAAATGGTGTTTATCCACTATGCTGTTCAACCAACTGCCCATCAGTATCAGATCTGCACCAACTGGTGCTTTTTTGAGTGTTTTATGTACAGTATGAGAATACAGAGTGAATAGTACATTTTTGATGATAATAATAATAATAATAATAATAATAATACCACTACCACTAATAATAATAATAATAAGAAGAAGAAGAAGAAGAAGAAGAATGAATTGGTGATGATTATAATTCGTATTTAATCATTAATTTTTGTAATGAAGGCATCATTTCTGTTTGTCATTTTCCTGCAAAATCAGAATAAGATCAGAGGGGTGAAGCAGCTCATTGATCCATTCCCAGTGTTACCTTTATTTACAGGCAACATCAATAACGCACGCAGCTCATTAAACCGAGGCCAATATATTTCTCACTCCTGATGACTCTGTAATGTGGCTCAGTGGCTGTGATATATTTCATGATGAAATATTGAGTTGTGTGTAAAGATTTATCACAGAAAACCTTGAATGATTTTTGCCGTAGACGTAATTTACTGTGTGTGCGGTCGGCCAAGAGGCAACTCTTCAGAAAACCTTAAGTGAGTCTGGAAGGAACTCTTTCATACCGCTCTTACGAAATGACTTTCAGATCGTCAGCGAGTTTATTTTTTAATGCTGCATTTAAAGCAGATTTTATAAAATATGAAATGGACTGTTGGTGGGTTGGGGACACTAATCGATTGGTCTTTCAGAGCTCTATAGACTGCGAATTGCTGATGCCATTAATGCTTCTCTGATTTGTTGCACAGTCATGGCTGTGTCATTATCAGAGAGCATTTGATCAAAGATTTTATGCTTCTGTTCTAAACACTCGGGGATGTGTTTCATCATCAGTCGCTAAATACAGCAGAAGAACTTCTGGGGCGTCTGACTACTGCAGATAAACATTAGATGAATAAGTAGTCCTTGAATGTTCTATTTATTTAATTATCTATCTATTTAATTATAATTCAGTCATGGCACCTTGTCGTTGCCACTGAAATGGGATGTTTTCCACAGTTACTCCATTTCCACCAATAGGGTCTCATTCCAAACTGAATCCGAATCTGAGGCCCAGCTGGAACCAAGAGATCAAACTGTGTGTGTGTGTGTGTATATATATATATATATATATATATACTTCAAGTATATTACAGTGAACTACCCCACCACCTTATACTACACCTTTACCTCTACTTAATAATACATGTTACAGTGCAATAATATTTATAATATATTTATATATATATATATATATATATAGTACAAAATTATTCATTCTGGAAGGTTTACATCCTCTTCATACTGTACTCTTGTGAAATATATATATATGGTGCGATATTATCCATTCTGGAAAGTTTACATGCGTTTCCCACTTATGTTACACTGTTTTATTCTCTTAGATTCGCATACCATTCACATTACTGTCACATTGCTATATTGTCTATTTATTGTGTTGATACTGTCATTCCTCACACTTTGTTTAATGCTGCTAACTACCTCCTGTGCAATAATCATACTAATTTTGCAAAACTAATCATTCTGGAAGCTTTATATAGCGTCCACACTGTACTGTTACATACAGCACTGTTACAAATGTTTGTTTAATGTGTTGTCTATTGTCGTTACTTGCACTCTGTTGAATGTTGCTAAATGTTACACCGTGGTCCGTAGAGAAACGTCTCATCACACTTTGTACTCTCAAATATGAGTAAAAATGTGCAATTTGGTACAAGGTTATTTTTTATTACATTTTTTTTTTTAAATTTGTAAAAAACTTCAGTCAGGTGAGATGTTGGGTAATCAACATTTTTCAAGAAAGACTTCTTGAAATGTCTCCACATTTCCCTAAATATCTTAAAAGTAGTAAATATGCAAAGAGTGGGACTCGGGACTTATATTATCAGAAGTTCAGTACTGAACAAGGTCTGAACAAGTGGAGAGTAACTGGTCAATTCAATTCAGATCAATTTTATTTGTGTAGAGCTTTTGTCACAAAGCAGCTTTACAAAATCCAAAGCCGATAGAGGTGAGGAAAAACTCCCTAAAGCTGGAGGAAGACCAAGAGTCAAAAAACCAAGAGTCAAAAAAGTTTGGTCAAGCATGCATTTCACAACAGGGCACGAGTAAAGGCAATACTTCGAGAGACAGATACAAGGCACTTGTAGACTCCTTACAATTTACCCTTATTTACACTCTGAGAATGCAAGTCAGTGAAGTCAAATTATAAAAAAAGAAAAAAACTAAGCAACCCAGTTGACACAGGATAATTAATTTACTGAAGTAATTATCAAAGCAAAGCTCTGCTGTTTCTCCCTACACGCATTTTACAGAGAAGACAGTGTTTCTATTAAAATGCCTTGGCTCATCCGTTGACACAGTGCATTATTCATTACACAAGCATCAAATTTGGTTATTACTTTGTGGAAGAGCACAGAAAAGTTGGTTCACACTCTGAGGTTCTCGACTCCTGACTTTATGTATCCAGAAAAAAGTTTGGTACCAGAGATTCACATCAAACATTTTGCAGAATCCGCTTCTCCATCCAGGCCTGGCAGAGCTTGGCCTTCACTGATCATGGATCTTTGATGCTGCTCTATCTCCAGGTGCTCGGAGCTCAGGCTCACCTCATGAGAAAGAAAATTACCCCTCATGGCGAGGATTTTGCTCAGTGTTTCTAGAGAAGAGTTACCAGACTCTGCTAATAGAGGGTTACAGAAGTTCACATTGCACTAATGAAGCTTTTCCACTGGCACAAGGAACTGTGCCACTCCGAGAACAAATGTTTTTCCATTGCAAAGAAAGTTACTCGAACCCGACCTGAACCCGAGCCAAACCCGAGCTGCTCAACGGAAGGGCCGAAATCAGGCCGCAGCCAAGCTGAATGCATCTCTACTTTCTGATTGGCTGAAATGTCATCACAACATGGAAAGAAGCCACTGCTTTTTTACTGTCCACACAAAAAAAACAAGAATGAAGATACAAACTAACAGCTGTGAAGTCGACAAAGTACTAGTGTAACTGTCTGTTTGGACTGAAGATAAATTTCAGTGGGAGTTTTCTATGACACTAACAAATTTATCTTTAACGCTGTGAG
>JBBPCZ010076217.1:0-11834 GCA_037974445.1 Brycinus macrolepidotus | reverse complement strand
ATAGTGAACATAGGAGAACACTAATGTTACTATATAGTGTCTTTATTATGCCAAATACTATTTTTTGAGATGCGATGCAAGCATTTATTCCGAGACAAAGAGACAGACAGACAGACAGACAGACAGACAGACAGACAGACAGGGAAAGATTTTAGTCCTGTCATTCAAAGTCACCCTGTCCTTGAGTATCTATTAGCATCCGGAAGGGGATGAGCTAGCAGAATGACATCATTGTGTGTTTATATGAGCATCACTAGCAGGTCCTATTACAGCTTTACTGAACTTCCTCCAGCTATTGACCACCATGATACACCCCTGTCCCATGTTACATACAGCTATCCTGTGTTACACACTGCTATTCCATAGTGTCCACTGCAATACTATGTTTTCCACTGTTACACTGTGGTATCCACGGTTATACTGTTATTCAATCACTCAATCACTGAGTGAATGAGTGAGTGATTGAGTGAATGAGTGAGTGATTGAGTGAATGAGTGAGTGAGTGAATGACTGAGTGATTGAGTGAGTGAGTGAGTGAGTGAGTGAGTGAGTGGATGAGTGAGTGAGTAAGTGAGTGATTGAGTGAATGAGTGAGTGATTGAGTGAGTAAGTGAGTGATTGAGTGAGTAAGTGAGTGATTGAATGAATGAGTGAGTGATTGAGTGAGTGGATGAGTGGATGAGTGAGTGAGTGAGTGAGTAAGTGAGAGATTGAGTGAATGAGTGAGTGAATGAGTGAGTGACTGAGTGAATGAATGAGTCAGTGATTGAATGAATGAGTGAGTGATTGAGTGAATGAATGAGTGATTGAGTGAGTGAGTGAGTAAGTGAGAGATTGAGTGAATGAGTGAGTGATTGAGTGAATGAGTGAGTGACTGAGTGAATGAATGAGTGAGTGATTGAATGAATGAGTGAGTGATTGAGTGAATGAATGAGTGATTGAGTGAGTGAGTAATTGAGTGAATGGATGAGTGAGTGAGTGAGTGAGTGAGTAAGCGAGTGTGTGAGTAAGTGAGTGAGTGATTGAGTGAGTAAGTGAGTGATTGAGTGAATGAGTGAGTGATTGAGTGAGTGAGTGGATGAGTAAGTGAGTGGATGAGTGGATGAGTGAGTGAGTGAGTAAGTGAGTGAGTGACTGATTGAGTCAATGAGTGACTGATTGAGTGAGTGAGTGGATGAGCGAGTGAGTGAGTAAGTGAGTGCTTGAGTGAATGAGTGAGTGGGTGAGTGAGTGGATGAGTGAGTGAGTAAGTAAGTGAGTGAGTGAGTGAGTGAGTAAGTGAGTGAGTCAATGCATGAGTGAGTGAGTGAGTGAGTCATTGAGAGAGTGTGAGAGTGAGAAGGTGGATGAGTGAGTGAGTGAGTGAGTTACCAGCCTCTTCAATTAAATGCTTTGCATCTAAAAGTACAAAACATTTGCATCAAAAAATACATAGAAATGGTTGTGTCCATCAGTATGAAGACACAAGAGTGAGGAAGCAGAACAGAATAGTTTGATGAAAAATCAAAATGGAACAATTTTCCACTTACAACAGATGTAGTCAAACAGCCAAGGCGTGCTTGGTTTTTAAATTTTGCTTCTTTTGTTTAGCTTCGGAGCTACGAGGCTAACATTGCTAACAAACACTAGAAGTCTAGAAGACACCCAAACAACAGCAGGGCTGGACAGGACTGATCTTGGATCAGATTCCCCTGTATTTATGATGATCACTGTCTTAAAAACTGATTCAAGATCAGCACTCCTAGGTGATTTGTGAAAACAGACCCTGTTGTCTTAAAGGTCTGCCAGCATATTCAGCTACATCCTGACATTTTGCTAATTTTTATAGCTCACAGTAAGTCATACTGTGTCCTAAACCATATCGGCAAGTCTGTCTCACCTTAATGAAGAGCTGGATGTGGTTAAACAGATTGAGGACACATTTACAGAAAAGAACGACTATTGACTTCTAGTGCTTGTTAGCAAAACTAGCCCCATTGCCCATTGCTTTGGGGCAGCATGTGGCCTCGTGGTTAGGGAGTTGTCCCTGCGATCAGAAGGCCATGGGTTTGAATCCCAGGACTGCTAGTGGCACCACTGAGGTACCCTTGAGCAAGTACCGTCCCCACACACTGCTCCCCAGGCACCCCTCATTGGTGGCAGCCCACTGCTTCACTTGGTGAATGGGTTAAATGCAGAGAAAGAATTTCACATTGTTCACACTGTGTGCTGTGGTGCGTTGTGTTCACGCGTGACTATAAGGAGCCACTTTCTTATTTTGTATTTTTGGTTTTATGATCCATCACTGCACATGTCCTGCTCATATACACAGTCTTCCTCTCTGTTCAGCCAAGATGAACCTCTGAGGACTAAAAGACCAATTTTTAGAGCTGTTTTAGACTGAGCCTGGAATCGATAAAGAGCCTTCAAGAGTGAGTGAGCATTTTATAACGAGAGCCCTCCACGAAAAGGAAGGGCTTCAGTAAAAGTTTGTAAAATCAATACAATCTAATTAGCCCGTCTACCACTCCAAGGCAAAGAAGCTGCTCTTTTGTTATGGGTTTGTAATTAGACTTTTAAAAAAAATCATACTAACGAGTCTTCACCACCAGATGGCGCTGCTTCATCTGCTGAGTGATGGAGATCGAGGCGAGTGTGGAGAGAGAGAGAGAGAGAGAGAGACAGACGTTTGGGGTCATTGGAATGTTATTATGATGTTTGGCTTGACGCTTATTTGTCCAAGCGAAAGAAAAAAAAGTAGAACCATAAACCCATCCTGGAATAAGAAAAAGAAAGAAAGAACAAAGAAAAAAAAACAGAGAAAGAAATAGAGAAAGAGAAAGAAAAGACGAAACAACGAGCCAGTAAGATAAAAAAATTAAGTAATAAGAGAGAAGGACAGAAACAGAGAGGGAGATGGAGACAGGGAGAAAGATGGAGAGCAGGGAAGAGAGAGAGGGAGAGTAAACATTAAGAGAAAGAAAGAAAGAATGAATGAAAAAAGAAAGAGAAAGGAGAGAAAGAGAGAAGATAAAATTAGCAGAGACAAAGAAACAGAAAGGGAGAGTAAAGAGTGAAAAAAGAAAGTTAGAAAGACAGAAACAAAAACAAACAAATAGAGTGTGACAAAAAGAGTAGAAGAAAGGAGGAAAGACAAAGGAGAGAGAGAAAGAGAAAGAGAGACAGAGAGAGAGAGAAAGATAGAGAGAGTGAGAGACAGAGAGACACAGAGAGAGACAAAGAAAGAGAGAGAGAAACACAGAGAAACACACAGAGAGAGAGAGAGAGAAACACACAGAGACAGAGAGAGAGAGAAACACACACACAGCACGTGTGCCTCTGATGCTGTTTCTCCTCCTCCGCTCCGCCCCCCTCCTCCTCCTCCTGCTGGGTCTCCGCGCGCGCGAAGGCGAGAGCGCGTGTGTGTCCGGACTGCGCTCCGGAGCGGATGGGCTGGACTCTCTCTCTCTCGCACACACACACACACATACACACACACTCTATCTCTCTCTCTCTCTCAGCTCTGAAGGTGTGTTGTATCTCCTTTCTAAAGTATGTCTGAAGACCCCTCACTGTGGGGGACCCCTGGGGAGGTGGTGCTGTGATGCTGAGCGCGCGGTGACAGTCCTGCTACAAACAAACAAGCGAACAAACAAACAAACAAACAAGGAGAGGTGGGAAGTGGGAAAAGTTATGGCGGCGCTCAGACGCAAATTTGGCGAGGACTACCAGGTGGTGAACACGACCCGGGGGGCTCCGTTCTCGGCCCCCTCGCGCAAGAAGCGGCAGCGCTTCGTGGAGAAGAACGGCCGGTGCAACGTGCAGCATGGGAACCTGGGCGGCGAGACCAGCCGCTACCTGTCCGACCTCTTCACCACGCTGGTGGACCTCAAGTGGCGCTGGAACCTGCTCATCTTCATCCTCACCTACACCGTGGCCTGGCTGGTCATGGCCTCCATGTGGTGGGTGATCGCCTACATCCGGGGGGACCTGAACCACGGCCACGACGAGTCCTACACCCCTTGCGTGGCCAACGTCTACAACTTCCCCTCGGCCTTCCTCTTCTTCATCGAGACCGAGGCCACCATCGGCTACGGCTACCGCTACATCACCGAGAAGTGTCCCGAGGGCATCATCCTCTTCCTCTTCCAGTCCCTGCTGGGCTCCATCGTGGACGCCTTCCTCATCGGCTGCATGTTCATCAAGATGTCGCAGCCCAAGAAGCGCGCCGAGACCCTCATGTTCAGCCAGGACGCGGTCATCTCGCAGCGGGACGGGAAACTCTGCCTCATGTTCCGGGTGGGCAACCTGAGGAACAGCCACATGGTCTCCGCTCAGATCCGGTGCAAACTCATCAAGGTGAGAGAGGAGCCTGGGCATAAATGGGCAGAGTGAGAGAAAGAAGGAAAGAGAGGAACAAGAAAGGAGAGAGAGGGAGAAGGACAAAAGACGGAGAGACTGGGAGAGAGAGAGAGAGAGAGAGAGAGAGAAAGAACGGGCAGAATAAATAAAGAGAGAAGGTAATAAGAAAGAAAGAAGGAATAAGAGAGAGTAACTGACAAATGGAGGGAAGGAATGGGTAGAGTGAGAAAAAGAAGGAAAGAGGAAAAAGAAAGGAGAGAGTGAGAGAGAGAGGGAGAAGGAACGAAAGACAGAGAGACTGGGAGAGAGAGAGAGAAAGAAAGAATAAGAAAGAAGGAAGAGAGAGAGTAACTGAAAAATGGAGAGAAGGAACAGCAGAGTGAGAGAAAGAAGGAAAGAGAAGAGAGAAAGGAGAGAGGGGGAAGAAATTAAAGAAGGAGAGAGAAAGAAAGAAACAAAGAAATAAAGAAAAGAGAATAAAAGAGAAAGAGAAGGAATAAGAGAGAGAAAAAGAAGGAATAAAAGAGAGTAACTGACAAATCGAGGGAAGGAATGGGTAGAGTGAGAGAAAGAAGGAAAGAGAAAGAAAAAAGAAAGGAGAGAGAAAATAAAAGAAAGTATAAGAGGGAGAGAATGGAGGAATAAGAGAGAGAAAGACGGAAGAGGAGAGGGAGAAAGAAGGAATAAGAGAGAAAAAGAAGGAAAAAGAAGAAATAAGAGGAGGAATGAGAGAAAGAGAAAGAAGGAATAAAAGAGAGAGAGACAGAGAGAGAGAAAAATAAATGAGAGAGAGACAAAAAGACTAGGAGAGAGAGAGAGAGTAGTTGACAAATAGAGAGAAAGAAAGGCCGAGAGCGAGAGAGAAAGTAAGAGAGAGAGAAATGGAAAGAGAGGCAGAAAGAATGAAAGAAGACGGACTGAGAGAGACAGAGAGGAAGACAGAACGAACCAAAGAAATATATGGACAAATAGAAAGGAAGAAGAAAGAAGGGAGAGAGAATACAGAAAAAAACGAAAGAGAGAAGGAACAAGAGAGGGAGAGATGAACAGACTGGGAGAGAGAGTAACTGACAAATAAAGAGAAGGGAAGAGAGTGAGAGAAAGAGGAAAAGAAATAGAAATGAATACAGAGAGATAACATGGAAAGAGAGCAATAAAATAAGAAGACAGACTGAGAAAGACAGAAAGAAAGAGAGGAAGATCAAAAAGAGCAAAGAAATAAGTGGACAAATAGGGAGGGAGAAGAAAGAAAAGAGAGAGAAAACAGAAAAAATGAAAGAGAGAGAGAGAGAAGGAATAAGAGAGAAAGAGAGCAGGAATAAGAAAGAGACAAATAGAACGGGAAAGACAAACGGAAAGAAAGAGGGAGAGAAGGAAGACACGAGAAAGAGAAGTGGACATAGAGATAAATGAAAAGAGAAACAGGAGGGAAGAAAGAGAACGAAGACACTGAGAGAGACAGAGAAAGGAGAATATGATAAAAGAAAGAAATAGAGGGACAAATGGACAGAGCGCACACTTTCTGCACACATTCAAACGCGCGCGCAGAACCTCTCACGCGCTTGTACACTCATATAAGCTGGCACACGCGCACGCAGTAACGCGCGTATATAGTGCACTCAGCGTTCAAGAGTCTTTTCAGTTCACACATATGTGTGTGTATTGCTATCTTTGTGGGGACTTTGCACAATCACTAATCTCTCCAAGCCACAGTAGCTGCGTGCTTTCTTAGCTTTGGCTGCAGTTTTGTCTTTACATTTGGTCAAACTGAGCTAAATATGTGGCCACACACACACACACACACACACACACACACTGCCAGAGCCTCCCTGCAGACAGAGGCTTTGCTGCTATCTTGACATTCAGACCTGCTGTACATAAAGAGATGCAAACAGGGACTTCCACTCAGAACCGAGTGCCACTTCTGCCTGAGTGTCGCAATGTCGTTTGTCATGTTTCTGTGTGAAAAAACGTGACAAATGACACTGTTTCTTTTCCCAGAAAGTAGCTGACCTATCTGTTCTCTTATTGTCAGGTCTGACAAGCGGGTCAATCAGGGAACGTGAAAGTGAAATACAGAGCAGTTGGCTCTGAAACCGATCGATCTCATGTTCTTGGCCATGCTGGTGTTAAATCATCCTGCAGACTCTTGAAAACACTTCATAGAAAAGGAAGGGAGAGAATTTCTCACGGTTACTTTAAAGCTTCAGCCAGAAATCGCTATGAAATGCGTGTACAACAAACAACTTGATGTCTGAAGCCTCTGAAACGTACAATATGTTCATCAGCTGTGCTCCCTTTTAGCCATTCAGGCTCACTCGGGGGGTGCGAGTGCAGTGCTGCTTCAGCGTTTTCTCACTGAGACTTGAAAGGTGTCGTTATAATTTCACATTTTACGTTTTATGGATTTATCCCTGATAGGCAGGCACTGTAAAATGTGTGGCAATAAAATTTCAGTTAATGGAAAGGAACTTCACTGCAAATACACTGTACACGGCAAGTTTTCCACCACATAGCTTTCAGTTAATATTATTATTATTATTATTATTATTATTAGTAGTAGTAGTAGTAGTAGTAGTAACAGTTTAATGACTAAGACACACTGAATGATGTGTGGTAAACAAAGTGCATTTTTTTCCTAGTTTCATCTTTACATTTGGTCAAACTGTGCTAAATATGTTGGTTATTTTCATAATTTAATTCTACCACATCAGGGCAACTCCAGTTTGTCTGAGTTTTAAGTAATGTGCATGGTGTTATGGCCACAATTATGTGTTAGCCACCAAAAAGATGGTCTTAAGCCAACATATTAAACAGTTTAGTCATCCAGGATGGAGCCTCACTTCTTCCGAGTTCTTTGAAAGATTCAAGTGCAGTTTTTTTTTCCATTTAATCTTGAGATACTGGACTAAAGAGCAAGTCCCAGTTTGGCAGTGTGGATCATTTCTTTCTGCCAGTAGAAAGGTCTGAAAGGGTTAAGTGTTAAAATAGTCTGAATTCAGCTGCACAGTCTCCCAATGATGCATGTTTAAACTGGATATTGGCAAGAAGGTGGGAACTCTAATAGATGTATAAGGGCTCTGCTTTTTTATTGGGAGATCTCAGGAGGTGGTCTGAAATCCATTTAACCAGATGGCTGGTTTTAATATATTGCTATTCAATATATTGCTATTCAAAACCCCACACCGGTATCTCCAAATTGTTACATTTACAGGAGAAGTTAGAAAAAAATCCTGCCCCCATTTCATGACCACAGTGACTGAAACGGGGCTATTTAGTTTAGATCTTCTTGTAATCATTGACAGGAGACGGTAAAATCATTCCTTGTTTCTAATGTAACTTAATGTAAAACCTTTGATTCTAAGTAACTTTGGAGCATTTCTACTGGCCTGTTCATCATGATAGTTGGTGTAAAGGGAAGGTGCGGTGTTCAAATGATGTAGATTCATGGTTTCAGTGGAGATTCTTGGTTTTCTTTGGACAGCAAAGATAAAATGAATGTGCTGTCCTCTGGCCTGCCCCCATTTAAGATGGGCATCACTGATACTCAGTTCAGCATATGGTCCATGTCCACAGTGACTAAAAGAGAAGGTGATTCAATTTAGATCTCCTTGTAATGACTGACTTCTGAAGTTAGTACTTTCCTCTTAAGGCACTTTCCCATGAGCATAGGGGAACTGTGCTGTACTTAAACTTTACTGAAATTGCACGTTTTGATTTTCCAGTGTATCTCAGCCCGGTAACGGTATTTATGGCCGGTCGTGTCCCAGAACTGCGTCCATGGAGTCGAACCAGTGAACAGTTTTTCTGTCAGAGCTGCTTTTGATGTTGTGGTTTTATTGTTTATAGTCTAGTCTAAATTTTTTTCTCTGCATTCTTTAGTCGTGCAGTGAATACCTAACCCAGCTAACTTGTTAGCGATGTCCTGGAACACCTTCGCGTTTCTCACAGCGTTAAAGATAACTTTGTTAGTGTCATAGAAAACTCCCACTGAAATTGATCTTCAGTCCAAACAGACAGTAGTGCTTGTACTTCGTGGACTTCCCAGTTGTTAGTTTGTTAGTCTCCATAGTTGTTTTTTGCGCAGACAGTAAAAAAATAATGGCCTCTTTCCATGTTGTAATGACGACATTTCGACCAATTAGAAAGCAGTGACTCATTCAGCTCGTCTGCAGCCCACTTTTGGCCCTGCCATCGAGCAGCGCCATAACAGCACAGGTACGGCTCGGGTACGGGTCGCTTTGTTTGTAATGGAAAAACACTTTTGTTCACAGCACGGCATGGTTTCTTGTTTTATATTGCCATGCAAAATTTCGAAGGTGTCATCCATTATTTACATAAAAACCATATGACCACATTCCAGACAGATGAGAGACTTGGTCAACAAGAGTACAAGGAGCATCTTATATCTTATGTACATTAACTAGACCACAACTATTGGAATCAGCTTGATTCTCGTTGGCTGTCGGCATTTGTGTGTATGCGTTTCTCTCTCTCTCTCTCTCGCTCTCTTTCTCTCTCTCTAAAAGCAGTTACCTGCCCTGTCAGATCTGATCTTCTCCATATCAACCTATAATTAACCTGCCCCCCCCCCCCCAATTTACCAGTGAATGTGTTACCCATAATAGACTCAAAAAGGGCATTAGCATAACTCTGGCACGGAGAGCCTGTTGAAGAGATGAGTGACACTGGGGTTCTCACACAGCCCGAGTGTGTTAATCAAACACAGCTCCACTCTCTGAAACATGACCTGTGGCCAAACCCTGTCATTCTGCAGCCAGCACACATTAGTCTGTACACCTCGTATTTCCCAGTAATGACTTGAGCCTTAAACTAAAACAAACTGATGCATGGAATATGATTCAGATCAGTGGAATAAAACCTATTCCACAAATTTGTGATTATTGCCAAAAGTGAGTAGTATGACAGTTGTGTCTGTGTAATATTGTTTGCTTAAGTGATGGCCCACATTTGAATCAAATGAGGCAATGTTGTAGAATTGGGTAGGGACAGTAAGGACACGTCCCTACCAATATCCAATGACTACTTTATTATCCTTAGCAAAAATGTAAACAAAAAATTCAAATAAAGCTGCTGTTTTCCGTCAGTGTTTGGAACACAAATGGTTAACAGTTCTGTTTCTCTACTGTGAGCCCCGCCTTCCTAACCCAGTATTGTTTTTGATTGGCTGTGCCATTTCTTGCTAACACGTGATTGGCTGAAGCTGTATCTGCTTTAAGAAGTGCCAAAGCTCAGTGCAGTAGTTTGTGTGGATGTAGGTGAGAAAGAGGACGTCTTTTTACTAATAATTCTGTGCTCGAAAATATGGAACACATCGCGTTTGGTGTTGATTCAGTAAGAGTGTTGCACGGTATACCGATACTCAAAAAGTACCGCGATACCCTGTCCTTGTATTTATGATGTGACTATAGTTAACAGCATTTTTATGCTTAGATGGAAATGCAGATTTATAGATAATGGGTTTGGAAAGGTAACAGTTCAAGGTGCCTTCAAGGTTCTTGTCAGGTGACTAATTAAAACTAGATGCATTTCTGCGAGAAAATGTGAAGTGTGATTGCATGGTTGCTATAAAACCAGTGTGTGGAGACAACCAAAGGTTGGTTTTATGGGCAAAAAAAGTTTGTGTTAAAAAAAAAAAAATGTTTACGCTCCATGGACTCAAACCACAATCTTTAGAGGCCGGCGCTTTAGTGCTGCACCACTTTTGTGGTGCAGGAATTTACCAGCTCTTACCAAGCCATTAATGGTTAAAGACACCTGAACGCATAGCAGCATTCACGGTTTGATTACTTTTAATTAAACCACAACAAACAGTAAGACATGTCTTTTTAATATAACTGTCTGTTTATGAATCTGCTGTGTGTTTTGCTCCGCGTTTGTTTCTTCGCATTTGGGTTTTTTCACTTTTTGTCCGTTTCCGGCTTCCTTATCCGTGATGTCACAGACTCTCTCTCTGACACACATTTTAAAGAGAACTCTCTCTCCCCATGTATTACAGAGGGGACTCTACAACAAAATTGATTTTTTAAACGATCAATACTCGCACTGAACACGCGTTTTGACGGTGGATCCATGCCCATATTTCAAAAACTGCAGGAGAAGAGGTGCCAAATTCCAGCTATAAAAAGAATATCAAAAAACAACTTAAGAAGAACAAAAGTATGATTGCTGATGCATTAATAAAGTATTTCTTGGGTTCTGTGATTACGGTACTTACGTAATTGGTTATGTGGACAACAGTACCATCCTGTAGCTGATAGCTCATATGTACTTTGCAGATGTACTTTGATGTTAATGTATGAAAGATGTTAGTGATTGCCCTATGGCTGGAGTTACGTTACCGCTTTTGTGTCCCCATCAATGTCAAAATCAAACCTTTGCCCTTGAAATGAGCACTGCTTTCAGTACAGAAGCTGCCGGTTCCAGCATGCTGGTGCCATAATGACAGAAGCGGAAAGGAGATTGGTGGAAGCTTTAAGCCTCTTCACCAGCGCCGAGGTTACATTCACAACCATGCCAGAAAATCCGTGCTTCTGAAGCGATGCGAAAACCCGAACGCTTTTTTTGTAGGTCACAACTCTTGAGGAATGGATACTGTTGCATTCCTGCAGTGAGTAGGTTTGTAGTGCGCACTTCATGTCTCTGCAAATGCGGCTTAAAACAAAAGCAGCAGTTGCCAACAGTGATGCTCGGATTTTCTCTGAGCATATCGTGGGTACCATCAGCCCTTAAATAACACTGAAAAACTGGATGTAGAGCAATTGAAAAAAATCAAGCCTACTCAGTTTTTCACGAAACTTTTCAAATGTGGCTCCGACTTTCTCGTCCATATCAACTTATTGGATGTTGGAAAAAATAAAATACCGTAAAACGTTGCCGTGTCACCTCCCCCACACTGTACCTGGAAAAAGAACAGAGAACGTACAGACTCAAAGCATTCTTATAATAGATAATGGACAGACTGTAGAAACGGGTTAGGTGGAAAAATGCTGTACGTGTCTGTAAGTTTTTTTTTTTGTACATTAAGACTGCACAAAATGGACAAACTACCATAATGCATTTATATTGCCACCTCATGCTATTGCAGTATGGCTTCGAATCACACTGGTGAAGCTCTGATTCATCAGAAACCACCCACCACATCTGAGGTTGGTCAGAATACTCCTAGACCACAACAAAACAACAAAACATTTAGGCTGAATCTCAAATGACTCCTTACTAACCATACAGTGTGCTGCAGAAGTTAAGACATTCTGGTTATACATGCAATATAACCATAAAATGTAATAGTGCAATATAACATAATATAATATTTGTCCAGTATGGTGGCTGAATCCCAAATTGCTATTTATTAGACATATTGTGCACTGTTTAGGTGTTAGTGCAGATGACTCATATAATTTATATATATATATATATATATATATATATATAATATCAAGATTTGTTTTGTTTGTAAAATAGTGGTTGAT
>JBBPCZ010076198.1:0-11834 GCA_037974445.1 Brycinus macrolepidotus | reverse complement strand
ATTACTGATAGATTTCAGCTGGTGTCATGACTTTCCATGCCTTTTTGCACCTTCCTTTCTTCATGTGTTCAATACTTCTTCCCTGTGTCATTCCATTTTATTACACATAACTTAATTTATGGACATCTATGGTTTGATTTCTTTGCATGCGTGAAGTTAGGGCTGCTTTTGTCGTCCATAGCATAGAGCTGTTAAAACAAACAATTAGTGTAGATACAAGGTAGGTGTCCTTTGTGAGGTGGTATCAGAGACATCCTGAACAGTACTACTAATAAAATAAAACACAGATATTCACGCCAGACACTAATCTATTTATTTAAATATGAAGTTAAACTTGTATAAATATGTATAAATTATTAATCTGCAGAACCAGTATATCAAATCATTCAAAGCATTTTAAAAATCAAAATCTAGAACAAACATTAAGCAGTCTATATTGCACTAGCATATGGTTTTCACAGTATTCTATTATAACTGTATGATAACTATGCCCAGAATTCACCTTACTGGTGAAATTCAGAACAGACAAGATTTACACTTGGGTGGAAAGGCTAACTAGTTTCTAGGTGAAAGTACTTCCACAAGTAAATAGCAATAGCTAAGTGCCATTATGTTGTAAAGTGTTTAGCAAAAACACATAGCTGTTCATAATAAATGAGCAAAATTCATTCTTTTCTGTGTTGTTTGGTGAAACTTCATAAAATGAAATTATGGTCCGCCGCTAGAATGGACCAAGCACTGGTCCACCACTAATTTGACTTTCTGGTTTCAAGACTTTTAACTGACCACAGCAGGGTTTTAAGAGACAAAAAGAAAAGAAAATGGAAAGAGAAAGGAGTCAGTGTTAATGTAGTCATGTGCACTTAAAGTTTCCAGCAGTAGTGTAGTAGAAAAACACTTTAAACTAGGTGTGTCCTAGAGGGCCTTAGTCCAGGACACTTTTGTGATTTCAATGCTCAAACACACCTGATCCAACCATGGAGGTAACCCGGAAAGATTCAGTGGTGCATGTACCCCCAGAAAGAATTTTTTCTGGCACCAGAATTTGAGTCATAAAGTTTATGTGGCTTCCATGCTAGAAACACAACAAAACACTCAATAACAATGTTCACTGGCTGGTGGCACCATCTTCAACTTGGTGGTCATGACAATAGCCAAGCTAGAAATAAAACTAAAGTGATTTTTTGATGCTGTAAACACCCCTGAAAACAAATGGTCAATTGAAAAAGAAGTAGTGTACAAAACAAAGCAAACATTTTTCCTAAGGAGGCATATAAAGAAATATGCTTTTAAGCATAAGACAGTACTTGTTCCATTAGGCCACCAGGATCTAACTGAGTAGTGAGGTTTCAGTTATGTTTAAATGTGTATGACCAGAGAAATCACCAACAGTGCTGGACATCAGCCCTCTATGACTGAAATTAGACATTCCGGCTCTAAACTGTATCTTTCAAACATCAGTGACATTATCAGTGTCTTGAACAGTGATTCTCTGTAAAGGCACTTGGCAGCTTCCACCATCAATTTTCAGATTGATGCTGGGCTTCAGTACGTCATTATCTTCAGGTGAGAAGGGCTTCTTCTCCTCCATGGAGCTCTGTCTGTCCAACCAGTAGAAGGCCACCATGATGAAGAGAGCAGCAGTGGAAACAGACACACTGCAGGCGAAGAACACGTAGCTGTAATGGCCAGTGCAGTCCACCAGCACCCCTGCAAGACAGCACCCAAATGTGATTCATCATGATAATAAACCCCTGAGTGCTCAAAAACTACTCTAAACATGATTAGGGAGATAAGCGGTGAGATCAGTGCCAGGCCACCGATATATGGGCTTCCCATCGCAATGACATTTGAGTTGCCATGACAGTGGTAACCTGAGAGGATCATGCTGTGTCTTCAGTGTATTACCCATCTATAAAGCCGAGGTGGAATCAAGACTGTGCCAAGCCCCGGTCACACAGTGCATAACACACACACACACACACACACACACACACACACACACACATACACCAGAACATTCCTTTTCCTTGTGACTTCTTCCTCGGCTGAGCTTGATCACCATGCCCACAAATACAGGCTTCATGATTTGCACAAGGAACACATTTTCCAATTTTTACAATGTATGGATGTGAAGTTACAGTTGTATGCCAGTATGGCATGTTTTGTTCATATTGGAAAAAATAAAACATACAATATACAATGTGCCATGTTCTATCTGTTACCTACAAAATGTATAAAAGTACAAACTTCAGACTACTGTTTTAACTATTAAGTCCTTTTTTTGTCAATTTTTTAGCAGTGTCGCCAAGTACAGCATAGTCCCTTTTTGCAGAACCTGCCATTTCGGTAAAAGAGGTGAGTGTAAAGTTTAAATAGACTCTGCGTATTACAAGAAAACCAGCTAAAAAGTTTGTACATCAAGGGTGGGTCCA
Organism: Brycinus macrolepidotus; assembly: GCA_037974445.1. NCBI lineage: Eukaryota > Metazoa > Chordata > Actinopteri > Characiformes > Alestidae > Brycinus > Brycinus macrolepidotus. The sequence continues at coordinate 9,399 of JBBPCZ010076198.1, read as the reverse complement.
TTCATGATTACCTAATAATTCAGGTTTCTACAAAAGGAGAAAAGTGTCAACTTAATTTTTAAAGCAAATCATCACTTTAACAGTACATTTTCAAGCCCACTCACATGGACACAGTAGGTGTGCTTTACCTGCTAGTGGTGGGCCTAGCAAGAGGGTGACGCTCTCCATGACGCTAATGAGGCCCAGAGCAGAAGGGAAACGGCTAATCTCCACCATCTCCATCATCACGGTGAAGAGCAGCGAGCCCACAACGCTCATAGAGGCACCGAACGTCATCACATAGACCAGCAGCACACGGAAGCTCGAGGCTGCGCCGCACACACAGTTGCTCAGGCCGTTGAACAGGAGGGCGCAGGAGAACAGGTAGACAAAATGACGGCTGCCCCGGAAGCGTGGCAGTCCAAAGATCAGAGCTGCTGCCGGCCTGACCGAGATATTCACTACCCCGAGGATGGCCATCAGCAGGGCTGCACGGTCCTGCTCCATCCCATTAGCAGTGGCATAGGGCACCAGGTAGATCAGCGGGACCACAAAGCCCAGCATCATCCATGACACACCCAGGGCATAAACACGGAAGCGGGGATGGGTGCGCATCAAGTCCAAGGCCATGTGCTTGCAAAGGAAAGGCATGAGTGCAGAAATGCCACTCTGCAGACGAGCTTTTAGTCCCAACCGCTGGCTGTACAGACTGGTGGCTTGGGCAGGTGGCTGGACAAATACTCTCTTTGTCTTTGGTTTTGCCCCTAAGGGTCTCATTACAGCCCCGCACACGCAGCAGTTCAGCAGGACCCCACCCAGCACCAGGAAGCTACCCCGCCAGCCGAAGAGGCCCAGCAGAAAGTTGGCTAGCAGGGGAAGAGTGCTTATACCCAGTGCTGTGCCTGTTGAGGAAAGGGCATTGGCAAAGGCGCGGCGGCGTACGAAGTAGTGGCCCACCATGGTGACAGACGGCTGGAAGCACAAGCAAAATCCCAGCCCTGTGGAGTGGGAGGGAAAGCTAAGAATGACCATCAGCAGGCACTTTTGAAAATGACTACACTTATTGTGTACAGTAGGCCTGGCCGATCAAAATCTATTTTTTAGATATTGGTGATACACATTGGTGATAAAATGATTATCCAATTCTGTACCTCAATCTGATATTAGCCACAACAGTAATTGCTACTTTGGTAAAAGAGTGGTGATATGCATGAGTACGATAATTATCAAATAGCATGGAATAAAGATTTTTGACTATATAGCCCAGCACTTGTGTACAATGAGCCAGACTGACCTGTGATGATTCCAGCACCGACGTACAGGCCCACCATAGTCTGAGCAAAAGAGCTGGCCACCATTCCCAATCCGCTCAGGATGCCACCCCCCATTATTGTTGCACGGCAACCGTAGCACTCCACGAGGATGCTGCAAACTGGACCTGGAGAGAAACACTGCTATTAAAAAAACACTAACAAAAAAGATGCAGACGAGCCAAAGCACACCCAAATGCCCAAACACTTACAGATGACAATGGGAGTATTTGAATTACAGATTGTCTGTTGTAGGATTGCCATACATATGGAGATTAGCCCGATAAAAAGACAATCACTATTGCAATGGAACATTTAAATGCTGAATGCTGCACACATTTGGTGCAAAATCCTCTGCCGTGACTACAAAAGGTACATACTCACCAGATTAAAATGAAAAAAAGAAAATCCTTATCCCTCAAATCAAAGCTGAGTGTGAACAATCAGGTTAATGAACAGCTCTGTCAAAATTACAAAGGCTCTTTGATGTGGGAAAACCTATTTTCAATTATTCCTTATGATTTAGGAAAGATTATGTCATTGCAGTGTGCTCTTCCCTTAGTGATCCCTTTTACTTCTCACAAGCAGAGACTGCACTGCGTCTGCACATCATTTATTTAGTAACTCTGCTACAGCACTTTTAGAAATAAAAAATGCACATGGTTAACTCTTAACAAACTTCCAAAATACTTTATGACAAAATACTGCATATTTACAATCAAGAACCGTATATTATATAGCCAGTGATGTACTGCATATATTACATCCCTATAACTAAGCAAAACAGTTGTTGTAGCATCTATTACTCATAATTACATTACAACAAATGGTTTGTTAATTATTAGCTTACTGATGAGCCTGCATAGCCCCTAACAAATCACAGCTGCTTTTATTGTGTACTGTGAGTATCCAGACCAACCTCATTTGTTCTAGACATTCACACAATCTAACAAATACCAATTATTTTGACCAAATATAATAGGGATTGAAATGTTTATGCTTAAAGTTACAATGAACTGGCAACATGTAGCAATGTAATTGCATTCTAATTGTGCAGCCCTTTTCTTGATCTAAACTTGTCATGGTTTCTAGATCAAGTGAATACGACCCCTGTTCGAAACAAAGATTTGGAGGATGCGGTACAGCGCAGAAATGAGTCTGGAGGATCACCTTTGTTTTGCTTTCGGCTTTGTACTTTTGCAGCAGAGAAAGTGCTGAGAAGTAGTGGAAAGATAAACACACAATCTGACAGAGGAACAATGGGCCTCGAAGACAGTTAGAACAACCCCCCGCCTCGCTCGCTGTTGTCAGAATAAACTCCACACTCTCCCAAAGGGCAGAAAAAGAACCTGCCTGTGTTCTCTCATCAGCAGCCCCACCCATCTGAAAGTAGATATAGTTTTCTATGATTCCACTGAAGTGATGTTCTCTGTGAGAAAGTTGTCACTGTCAATGCAGAACCCTATCTGACTGTTTCTTTCTTTACACCATGGAGTGAAGTACAACAAACAGTGGTATGGGAGATGCTGTATGTTTTATAGCTGTACTTCATCTTAGTGAAAATAAAAATAAAGATGAACCATTCTGCCTAGTAATAGAATCCAGTCATTACTGGATGGGCTCTGTATGAACACCACAGATGTAAATCCCTGACTTCACAAGGATTTAATTCGATCATATTTCTTTAAGATTTCTAGGATCGTTTTAGCGCATTTTATTTTGGGAGATATTTTTAAACAAAATTATTTAACTGATTTGATTACTTACCTTCATACCGTTTGTTACACTATATATTTGAATTCTGATGTCCTTAAGAGTGTCATTTGTGGACCACCAGGACAGCGATTTCTCAGCTCAAACACATCGGATGAACTCAACAGCTGTTTCACAAGGAGATTACCAATCTGCATGTTATGATGCTCTCAAAATCTATGCAGATGAATTGACAAATACATGCCAGTTAGCATTTTTACACCCCAGTGCCCTTCTTACCGCCTGCATGTAGAACCGCTGTCATAATGGCCGGCACCCAGGACGTCTCAGTGTTGCTCGCCTGGAACTCCTTCTGCAGATCTGTGTAGAAAATGCCAATGCAGGAGGGGAAGGCCAGTGTCAGTGCCAGGACCAGCACAGTGGCTGCCACCACCACCCAGCCCCAGCCTCCTTCTGGAGCCAAATGTCCACTGCGTCTCTCTGCTGTGCCTCCAGTGGGGTACTGCATCTCCTGAAGCAGGCTATTTGGCTCTTCCTCCTGGTCATCTTGTTCCTCAGGTTCCCAGCTGCCTCTCTGGCTCTGCCCTGGCCCTGTCTCCAGACCATAGCTAGAATCAGAGTCGGTTCTCCCCTGATGGCTGCTGAGGTCATTGTTTAGAGTGGCCCTCTGGCTCGGCGGAGCCTCCACACCCTCAGTCATTCTACCTGCCTGAGGGGTTTCTGTTCCAGCGGCTGCCTGAATGGATGAGAGTGGAAGGAGAGAACGGAAATGCTGAATGGAAATCAATACAGCCAAACTGTCTTCGACTTACAAAACATGTCACACTGTAAAGGACAGAGCTGAGACAATCACAAACAGTGCACCTTTTCTAATTAGTGAGTTCAGTTATTTCAACATCCATAGGTGCATAAAATCAAGCATGCAGCCATGAGTTCTCCATGAACTATCACAGGGTTGTACTGAAGAGATCAGTGACTTTCAGTATGGCACTGTCATAGGATGCCTCTTCCAACAAGTCTGGGAAATTTCTGCCATGCTTGAGCTGCCCCAATCAGCATCTGGTTTCAAAAAGCCTACGGAGACTATATCATGACAAGAGTTTTTGTGAGGAGCTTAGTGGACCGGGTTTCCATACTCTAAAGGCACTATGTACACTGTCAAGCATCAACTGGAGTGATATAAAGTTTAGTTCAGTTAAATCTGTCAAGTTTGGTTGAGGAGGAATAATGTTTTTATGGTTTAGGCTCCTTAGTTCCAGCTCAGAAAAAATGTTCTCTGTGGAACATTTTGTGTTTCAGCATGAGAACATCCCTGTGGACAAAGGCTAGATCCATAAAGAAATAGTTTAATGTTGAACTTGACTGGAATGCACAAAGCCCTAACATCAGACTGTGAGCCAGGCTCAACTGCACGAATGGTCAAATCTGTGCAGCCGTGTTCAAAAAGAGAGCGAAGGCTGTTATAGCATATATAAATCTGGGGCCTGCCTCAGGTTCGCTGTTCTTTAAATTTTACTACACATTGCCATTTTATTTATTTCACTTTGTGTTGGATCACGAAAAAAGTATTTAAAAGCATCAACATGCTTTTTTTTTCTGGTTTACATTTCATTGGTCAAAATTTAATTCTTCAACAGCATAAATATCCCAAGCATTTTTCCAAATTGTGCCAAAATTAGATCCAGTCCAAAGAAAAGCAAAACTATTGAGAATTTTGTCTTGGTCTCCCCAGTCTCCAGATCCTTCTCCCATTGAGCTGGCATGGGACGAGCTGGACCGACAAGTTTGAAATGTTTGAAAGTGTGCTGGGAGGGCTTGGACAGTCAGTTACATTTGTTTTAAGTATTTCTAACGTTTTCTAATAATATTTTTTTTGAAAAAGCAGTGTATTGTTTATTTTTTTTTAATGTGTGTAAGTGTGGTGTGTGTGTGTATACATACAAACTACATTTTATAGCGTATTTCAGTCACTAACGCTATAATTAACTGTGATTGTTGGACTTTGAATTATGTATTAAAATGTAGAGAGAAATGAGAAAATGTTTTCGTCCTCACTCCCAGTGTCCAGGGTCCGCAGCTGGCCGGGTCCCCTCTTCTCGAAATCACCATTCCATATATCAGTGAAAGGGGCACACGGAGAACAAAAACTCAGCGTGGGCACTTCTGTTCCAGAGCTGCTAATCTGCTTCTGCTGGATTATAATTCCAAAGTCTCTCGCCATCCGTCTGGCTGGCCCAGGCTCCGGGACTCACCAGATGTGAGCAGCGTGTTCCTCTGCGTTTCTTTCACTTTGTCTTCTAGCGCACTGGTCTCCATGGGAACAGCACAGGACCTGTTCTTACTACAGGCGAGCTGATCACTATCTTAATGAAGCTCATTTCATACCTTTCAGAACTTAATGCGACACACACACACACACACACACACCACCAGTCACTGCAGGGCAGGTCCTGTCCTACCTCGCGCCCACGAACTCCCTCATCATCTCAGCTCATGCACCCTCTGTCTGCAAGGTCTGATCATGGTTTTTCTCCTCACCTTAACATGAAAATGGCATCTGTGCTCGACATGAAGTGGCCTGTCTCCTCCCCAGCTCCTCACTGTGCCTGTGCTGGAGCTCGAACAGCCCGAGGTGACCACAGTGCAGCTCACAGGCAGGATCAGAGAGGGGGGAGGGAGAGGACCAACCCGTGACTGACTGTGGGTAGTGGGAGCTGCGCAACACTAATGAGAATCTAATGTTAACTGACCATAGACTGGACCTTTAATGGACATTATAGATTATGCACAGTACAGGGAAACTGGCAGTGCATTACATTTCTAAGATTCAAGTCAGTCCCACGTGACTATATTACAGCAACATAATGCAATGTAAAAAACGTTACATCAACATAAGCAAAGTGAACTAACACAATGTTGGTTTGACCTCTTTTACCAATGTGGAAATGATGCACACATTTAAACACAGCAAATTCTGTGCGTTGCTTTTCACTCAAGGGTTCAACCATCTTAACAGACCACCAGAATTTGGTTTTATTTTAAAATAAAAATGACATTTAAATCTTAAGCCAAATGGTGGGCTCTGAGATCCTGTGATTTTAAAGGGCCTATGTCACTGAAAACTGATTTTTTTTCTTCCACTCTCGGAAAGTGTGTCACAGAGTGTAAAGTGAAGTGAAGTGAAGTGAAGTGACCATTCTGTCATACGTGAACACACCACAGCACACAGCGTGAACAGCCCGAAATTCTTCTCTGCATTTAACCCATTCACCAAGTGAAGCAGTGGGCAGCCAGGAACACAGCCCCCAGGGAGCAGTGTGTGGGGACGGTACCTTGCTCAAGGGTACCTCAGTGGTGCTTAGCAGTCTTGGGATGATAAACATGATAAAGATGAGCAAATGTACCTCTCAGTCCACTGTACATATAGTCTCTATGAAGTGATAAGGTACACTGTACACACGTTTATGTACAAGGCACACTTCAGTGTGAATGGCTGGGCTGAACTGCTATAGGCTGAATAGGAGGATGTTTGTAAAGGTGTTGGTCATTAAAAGAATATATAATGGGATGTTTTTGCAACTCAGTTTCCATATGTGGACTTTGCGGACCTTGGGGGTGAGTGGTATATTTTGAAGCTTTAAAACTGCTTACATAAAATATCATCCTGTTTCTCAGAACAATATATGTCCTTTTGAACATTCGGTGTGAGACACACTGTTTTATTCTCATGCCCTCAGAGGGACCATAAAGCCTGGCAAAAGGACATTATGAACACACCACGATAAACAGGACGGGCTGACAGACCCATGGTAGACGCCTAGGTGAAATACAAGACCAGAGCAGGTTGTAATGGCAGGGCCCAAAATAGCTCAGAGGCAGACAGAGAACCCTCTTGAACCCTGTTTTTTTCTTTCTTTCTTTTTTCAGAGAACATACAAGACTTTATGCTTTCTGCAGTGTCCATGTTTAACCCAAAATTTATAATAGCTCTTAAGTTAGATTTTACTTTCCCACTTTTATAACCATATAAATTACATATTCGTTGTGTTGTAGGTAATCGATAGATGCTGAAGAATGAGTCTTAATATCAATACAGTAACTGGTACAGTGTATATTAAACCTATGCTTCAAGGGGTTATAGAGTGCAGGCTAGGCATTAAGAATATTCTTCATCAGCAACACATTGACTGTAGTATTAATAAGCATTCATAATTCCCGTAAACCAAATCACAATATATGATTGCAAATTTTTGTTATCCACGTTATGAAACTGAAGAAATTACAATATCAAATGTATAAATACAAATACAGTTCGAATACGGGATTAAATTCAGAGCACAATGCACATTAATGAAAGTAACTTTTGCTTTTCAGAGGATTTTCTCACTTTTTCTTTCTTTGCATCGATTTTTGAAGTCGATTCCAGTAACATCTGCATCACTGTCTGTTTGATGCCACAATCACATGGAGTTTTCTTCAAACTGGTCATTATGCCACTAATAAGCTAGTTTTTTGCAGTGATCACCGGCATCCATCAAGACTCACAACACACCTACTACTCGACACTATTATAATACGCATTATAATACAGATCCATTCATGAAAACGTTGCTACAGGGGAAACTGGTCATGTTTCTCTGGCCTTACAAAAGCCTTCGCTTGGAGTTTGTCCTATTGCTTAACTGATGATTTCTGATTTTCGATTATAGCACCGTGCACCATGGGGCATACCTGGGAAAATTTTATTAACCAATGTCACCTTTTACCTCCCCCTCTCACTACCCCACACATAAACCAGCAAAAATGTTCAGTAGCATAAAGACCCTCCTAACAGTGTGACCCTCCTGAACACTGTGTTCAACTCTGAAAATACGTCATGATACAGAAAGAAAATGTGTCATCTCCCATTCATGCAACATTAATGGTTTGAAGCACAATTCAGTAAAATGTAAGAACTATGCAACTCAGTGCTCTTTTGCAATGGTCTTTTGCAATCTGTGTTGATGTTTATGGGACATGTGTGGCTAGTAACTAATATGCAGGTATGTCTTTTATATTTACATTTACATTTACAGCATTTGGCAGACGCTTTTATCCAGAGTGACATACATGAGTGCTTTGTAGTCCACAAGAAACCATGTCGCTCGCACTAGTAAACCTAGACTTAAAATAAGAGCTGTAGACTAAGATTCGTCCAGAGATGGAGATGGTCCACCAAGGCCCTACCAGATCACACACACAGAAGGCAGTTTTTTTAAGTTACTTGTGAAGTTATTTTAGTTAAGTTCATTTATGACATGAACATGTAGGCCTAGTTGCTATGCTAAGTGCACAGGTCACAATTTCATGACCTATATAGTGCGCTGTGTAGGGCGTATAGAGCCATTTTAGTTTACCCCTTGAACGATAGCTAGCAAAGACCCCCAGTAAACAAATAAGTAGATTTCAAACATTTTTTGTCACATTTTAATGAAACAATGCACAATATTACTTTTGCTCAGTGCAGAGTAGATTAATTTGTCAAACCGTACATAGTTTCAAGCTACACTATAAAAGTATAGGTGATGCCTGCTTATTACACCAAGGACTGTAATTACATTGCACTCAAATACATAGACTTTAATAAGGAGCTAGTACCCATTTTGCAGCTCTAACAGCTTCCACTCTTCTTGGAAGGCTTTCCACAAGATTTTGGAGAGTTTCTGTGGGAATTTGTGCCCATTCATTCTTTAGAGCATTTATGAGATCAGACACTGATGCTGGACGAGAAGGCCTGGCTCGCAATCTCCGTTCCAGTTCATCCCAAAGGAGTTGGATGGGGTTGAGATCAGGGCTCTGTGCTGGCCAGTCAAGTTCTTCCACACCGAACTCATCCAAGAATGTCTTTATGAATCTTGCTTTGTGTACTGGGGCACAGTCATGCTGGAATAGAAAAGGGGCTTCCCCAAACTGTGTCCACAAAGTTGGAAGCATGGGGTTGTCCAAAACGTCTTGGTATGCAGGTGTGTCCCAAAACTTTTGTCCACATAGTGTATTGGTTTTTGTTAAGACATGTATTTCTGGAGGCTGAATGCAATACACCTTTCCTGATTTCTTTTTTTTCTATTTGAAAATAAAATAAAATTGTCTTGGTACGCTGAAGCATTAAGATTGCCCTTCACTGGAAGTAAGTGGCCACCTGAATTCAATCATTGAGGTGTGTCCCAATACTTTCGTCCATGAAGTTTATCTAATGGGGCATTTCAAGTTCTCTGGGGGGCCCCCTGGTGGCCACGCGGGTCCTAACTGAATCAGAATCAGAATCAGAATCAGAAAACTTCATTGATCCCGGAGGAAATTGCTTATGTGATGACTGCCACAACACACAAAGACACAGAGACACAAGAACAATATAAAA